>JAMPIV010018230.1:0-47212 GCA_024509875.1 Oreohelix idahoensis | reverse complement strand
CATCAGCCTTTGTGTTCTTGTCTCAGGGATAAAGCTACCTAGGACCCGGGGTCATCATCCTCCATAAAAATTGACTTGCTAGACAGGAGGGGAACGGAGGATCAAAAAGGAAAAATATGACTGGAAAGATTGCGTGAGACTGGAAAGGCTAAGGAGACGCAATTGGGGGGGGGGGGGGGGGGGGGGGAACGGAGAAAAGTCACGTTTCCCCAAGTTGACATAAAAAAGTAAGCAACTCGACAGAAGGGACCATAGATATGTTACGCCACAGTCATTTATTGGACGCTTTTGCGCGATACCAAGCCCTTGATTTGAATTCAGCGGCTAAACGCAGATGTTAGGAATATTACAAAAATTAAAAAGTACTTTTTTCTTAATATTAATGTCTTAGAAAACTCATGAACATCAGTTGGAAAGAATTCAAGACTAATCGACAAATAAGAGAAGACTCTAGGCAGAAATATGTCTCCGACTATATAAGGAAAAGACGATGGTCATATATCGGTCATGTCCTACGAATGCAAAACAACAGAATACCACTACAGGCGCTCACTTGGGTTCCTGAGGGTAAGCGGAAAAAAGGAAGACCAAAAGAAACACTCAGAAGAACAATAATAAGAGAAGGAAGAACGTTGGGCCTAAATAATGTGCAAGAGCTAAGAGGAGTGGCGTCACAACGAACAACCTGGAGAGCACTGGTTTCTGCCTTATGCGCCGTGTTTGGCGTTTAAAGAATTTATTATTATTATTATTAATGTTAGGAATATAAAAATTAGCTGGCCGGATGGCCTATTCTGAGCAGTGAACTAATATGTTCTTACTTTTACAGACGGATAGATAATATTGAAGATAATGACAAAAGACAGTGTTGTTCACATCATCGACAGACTGTATTGAATCTAAAAGTGTCGCTAATTGCACAAAAAAACACGACCTCGAAACGCAGGTGTTCAAATCTACGTAGTATGGAAGAGAAGGGATATTTGTGGTGGCTGTGTCTAAAAATAACTTTTAACGACAAAATTTTGGAGGGGAGAGAAAGGTTGGTTCAAAAATCGAGTACATTTTGTAGAAACACAAGTAGAGACGGACAGACTAACAGATAACCATCCATACTTGACTGAAGCATGACTGAAATGACTTTAGTGGAGGAAATTTGAAATTTAAAATAAACCTAGGCAGTGATTGGCCACAGACAATCATATCATTAGCGCTCAGACGCGAAAGTGGGGCCATTCTTCAATAGTTGTTCAGTGATAGACACAGATTTTAAAGTGTGGTGATTTCCATATGAAAGAAAGTGTAATAAATTTAGGGACGCCATACTATAGCCAGCAGCTCAGCTGAGTTTTGCTAGCAATTCTGTGTTATTTATTCATAATCTGGTAAGATTGAAATTATTTCCTTATATATTTTGAATATTGTTTCATGTTCGAGTGATTTGATACTGCCATATCGAAATCTAGCCTTACAAACAAGTAGGGATTTGCTCTAGACCCCCCCCCCAAGTCAGGGTCTAGGGACCAACAATGTACATAAACTCCAGCCAGAGTTAGGCAAGACAGATCAAGTGTTGAGAATAATGAAACATATTACCTATCCTCTTTTAGGGCAGACAACTAATAAATATTTTTCAGAACCTATAGTCTGGGAGGATCTATCTGATGTAAAACCACCATGGTAAATGTGCTGTTTGGTCAGAGAGATCTGACCTGTCTGTATGATGTGGTTGTTGTGTCAGTGTTGTGTCCAGACGTGGGTAGAGAATAGATTTTGACACATGGCCCATACTTTGATTGCAGAGCTGCGAGTTTCTGTTGTCAACCAAGCAGTGTCTATTCAGTTGGTGACTTACTCGAGTGTATCTGTGCAGTACTTGTGACAGAGACCACCATTATTGCCCGCCAGCACGGAGAGGTGGGATCATCAGTTTTCAGCACCAGAGCTGCAACGACAAGATGAGTGAGCCTCTGGTCTGCTGGACATTCACCAACCCCGTTTAGTTACTAATACCCTCATAAAAATTCCCACCATTTTCTGGACACTGTGTAGTCAATATAGACAGGTGTGATGAGGCCACCCCAACAGCACAAACAGTAACTATCCTCCCAAGTAGATGACTACTAGAACATTTTAATAAAACTAACTAGTATATTACATATATATGTACACTATTGCATTTATGATATAATATTCCATGCATTTCTTTCATAATTTCTAAATCCTTTTAAGTTCTGGTCAACCTAAAAAATTGATCCAGAACAAAATAAATGTAATTCTATCAAAAAAATTTTACACACGTGAGTTAGTTCAGTGTATTTTAACACTTGTTAATATTATTAGTCTTGTTAAATATCTGTGGGTATATCTATAACCTATTACACCACACTACATATCATAACCCTAGACACTTTACGTAGCCGCATTCATTAAAAAAAATTAAGTGTGAGGTCGTAGTGGTAGCAAGAAAGGCCTTCTGACAATTCTCAACTACATTTTATCTCAGGAGCCTTCACAGCTGGCCTCATACAATTACATTTAGTAATATCAACATCATACAATACCATCAACACCACTACATGAGATAGCAGAGGAAAGTCAACTCCTTACAACTTTTCAAACACCATTCGGCAGATATTGTTTCAAGAGACTCCCATTTGGTTTGAATGTATCACAAGACATCTTTCAACAGAAGATTGACAACATTGTTGAGCAATGTTCTGGCACAGTGGCTATTGCGGACAACATTGTAGTCTGTGGCAGGTCCGAACAAGAACATGACCGTAACTTGATTAACTTGATGCATGTAGCACAAGCCCATGGGCTAACATTCAACAGCAAAAAGTGTACAATTAAGGCAACGGAGATACAATTTTTTGGATTGATGTACGAGGGGCGTTCAGAAAGTAATGCACAACATCGTTTTTCTCAGGAGCTGTTTATTCAAAAAGCATGAAATTTATATACAATATACATGGATATGTCATGTAAACATCGGTAGTATTCAACATAATCCCCATCAACTTGTACGGCTTTATGCCAGCGCGAAACAAGTGCATGAATTCCTAGCCCGTACCAGATTTTGTCTTGATCATGTAGCCATTTCTTCGCTGCATGAATCACTCCTTCATCATCTTCAAACCTTGTCCCACGGAGTGCATCTTTAAGTGGACCAAATAGATGAAAATCAGAGGGTGCCAAATCGGGACTATATGGTGGATGGGGTAGTACAGTCCAACCCAATTTGGAGATTGCTTCCCGTGTTGCCAGACTTGTGTGAGGGCGCGCATTGTCATGAAGGAGAAGCAGGTCTGCTGGATTCTTGTGCGGCCGCACTCTGCGAAAACGTTGATTGAGTTTTTTCAATGTCTTAATGTAAGCTTGCGAATTGATTGTCTCTCCTCTTGGCATAACGTCCACAAGAATCACACCTTCAGTGTCCTAAAAGACAGTGATCATGACCTTTCCAGCTGAAGGAATTGTCTTGAATTTCTTTCTTCGTGGTGATTGCGAATGATGCCACTCCATTGACTGTCTTTTTGTCTCAGGTTCAAAATGATGTGCCCAGGTTTCGTCACCTGTAACGATCTTAGCCAAAAAGTTCTCTCCATCAGCATTGAAATGCTCCAACATTTCAGAAGAATTTGCTTTCCTTTGCAATCGGTGGTCATTTGTGAGACTTCGAGGAACCCATATTGCGCAAACCTTAGAAAATCCGAGAGTTTTTATAACTGCATTTGCACTACCAATGCTGACTGGCAGCTGTAAGGCCAATTGTTGAGTAGTGATTCGCCTATCAGTAAGAATAATGCCCTCAGCGCATTTCAACATTTCTGCATTGGTGGCTGTGGCAGGACGTCCACAGCACGGCCGATCAAGCAGCTCCGTATCTCCCACTTCCTGATTCTTTGATTCTCTGAACCCAGCGACTGACTGTACTCCTGTCGACTGCAAAACTTCCATACACATCATATAGATGCTTGTGAATATTCACAACAGTTTCCTTCTCTGCAACAAGAAATTCTATCACAATTTGCTGTTTATAACGCAAGTTGCTAACACGCTCCATTTCAACGGTTTAGGGCAGCCGTATTATTTGGCCGGTTGCGGTGCAATTTGGTGCACACAATTGGCACATGCCATATTTAAAGTTTGCAAAATTTCATGCTTCTATCTTCATTATTAGGTGAGAAAAACGATGTGGTGCATTACTTTCTGAACGCCCCTCGTACACCCAGAATGGTGTAAAACCAGACCCTAAAAAGGTTGAAGATATTCATGACATGCCAACACCAGCTACAAAGAAGGAACTGCAACAATTCTTAGGTGCTGTCAATTTTTTAGCACAATTCATACCAAATTTGTCAGCTGCTGCAGAACCTCTGCGATCTCTACTACAGAATGAAACTCCGTATGAATGGTCAGAAGACTACCAACACATATTCAACCATTTGAAGACCCTCATATCATCTGATGCATGCTTGAAGTACTATGATATGCAAGCACCCACTTTTCTCATGGTTGATTCCAGTCTGAAAGGCCTAGGAGCAGCACTTTTGCAACCAGACAAAAATCCTGAAGGACACTATGCCAAAGAACTTCGTCCTGTAGCTTACGCAAGCAAATCATTAAGTTCTGGCGAAAAGAAACTTGCAAACATTGAAAGAGAAATGCTAGCTGTACGCTTTGGAGTCAAACGCTTCCACACATTTCTTTTCAACCGCCCATTTACAATTCTCTCAGATCACAAGCCACTTGAGATGATTCATAAAAAACCAATAGCTTCAGCACCACCACGACTACAAGCTCTGTTATTGGAAACACAAGGTTATGATTTAAATATTCAGTATATCCCAGGAGAGGATATAGGTCTTGCAGATGCTCTCAGCAGACTACCAAACCCCAACAAGATAGCAGATCTTACCCCAAACATTAAAGTTGATTTTGTCAAGTTTAGCGATAATCGGCTTGAACACATCAGAGAAGACACAATGAGAGATCCTATTCTTAACTCTCTCAAAGAACTGATATACCATGGATGGCCAAGCTCTATCAGGGAAGTTCCAACACACATCCGTCCATACTACTCTATGAGGGACGAGTTAAGCATTGAAGATGGTCTGATCCTTAAAGGAGATCACATTGTTGTACCAGAAACACAACGCGATATCATCCTTAAACAGCTCCATAATAGTCACCTTGGTATTGTGAAGACACAACTGAGAGCAAAGAAAGATGTTTACTGGCCACAGATAAACAAGGACATAGAAACACTATGTAAAAACTGTCCAATTTGCCAAGAACATGCCAATAGGCAGTGCAGAGAACCTCTCATACCATCAGACATACCATTGAGCCCTTGGAGCATCATAGGGACTGATATTTTCTCCATCGACAGTAATGACTACCTTATCATTGCTGATTATTACAGCAAATTTCCCATCATTGAGAAACTTCCACAACCCTCACCATCAGCTGTTATTGCAGACATTACAAAGAAGTATTGCAGCATATTTGGCATCCCAGATGAAATTAGATCGGACAATGGTCCACATTTCTCAGGTCAAGCATACAGAAATTTCACTAAGGACTGGAAGATCAAACACACAACATCATCACCTAGATACCCTAAATCTAATGGCTTCATTGAGAGACAGATACAAACTATCAAGTCAATCATGAAGAAAACAAGAACAGAGGATGTACACCTAGTACTCTTGAGATGGAGAACAACACCAGTAAATAGTAAGATCGACAGTCCAGCAGAACTTATGTTTGATAGAAGAATTAAAGACCTTCTACCATCTAAGGTCCACTTCCGTCCACAACATAGAGACAGCACATATGATCAACTTCAGCATCGTCAGCAAGTTCAGAAATCCAACTATGACAAAAGTGCTAAAGACTTACCACCATTATATCCTGGTCAGCATGTGACTACTTACAACCACAACAATGGCACATGGTCAAAAGCAACAATCATTTCCAGAAACCTTGAACCCAGGAGCTATACCTTAAGGCCAGACAGCAGCAACAACCTCCTGAGGTGAAACAGAGTGGACATAAGAGAAATCCCACAGAATACAACAGAGAAGAGAATTTCCATACCTTCAACAGGCAATGCAGTAGCTCCAGACCTTGATACCTCACAAAACCAACAACCACCAAGGACGGAATCACAACCAACTCAAGCTAAACCAGGGACTTCCGCAGAACAACCAGCCCTTTACACCACTCTTTCTGGCCGTACAGTGACACCTCCCAGCCGATACAGACAGTGACATATATGCTCACACTGAACATTACACATACTTATCCTTTATCACATGAAACATTTCGTGTAATAGTTTTTCCCAACTTTTTTTTTTCTTTCAAAAAAGGGGGGATGTAATATAATACATTAAAATGCGAAACTACACATTGTAATATAATACATTAAAATACGAAACTACACATGTACGAGCATTCTGTAAATAAAGATGGCAGCAAACTGATCACGCTTTAGTGTGTGCATTGTGAAACTTATGTGTGCTTGAAGTACGCTCAGTCCATCATACAATTAACACGACTTTTAATTGACGATATTTACAACACTGAGTACTTCACACATTGAGACATTTTTATAAACATGATGCTCCATAATAAATAGATTTATCTCCGGCAGTAAGCACTGATGAACTATACAGCTGTGCCGTTAGAGGTCAAACTGTTTGCACATAGTCCAACACGACATTCTCATGAATGTTAATATGAATTACACAATTAAGTACTACCTTCTGTCTGTCGTCTTGCCACACATAACTCAGACACACATTTTTGAAGTAGTCAGTACATCTGACAATAGATTAATAGAATGTAGAACCCCAGTAAGGAGCACCTAAACACACACTGTCCACTAGGACGAACACATCGAATGCGAGTTACCGCCGAACGTTAACCGTTTATTTTCCGCCGCAGACATTGCCTACGTCATACACTAATTTACATATAGGTCACATTTTAACAAATGGTTTGCTTTCATCACTCTCCAGTATGTTTTGTTTTATGTGCTTTTAGATTAGAACAGTATGTAAACATTACACTTCACACTTGTAAGGCTTCTCTCCAGTATGTATTCTTTTGTGTCTATTACGATCACCACCTCGTGCAAACCCTGCAGCACAAACATGACACTTATAAGGCTTCTCTCCAGTATGTGTTATTTTATGTGCGTTCAGACTAGCCAAGTGTGAAAACATTACACCACAAAATCCACACTTGTAAGGCTTCTCTCCAGTATGTATTCTTTTGTGTACTTTCAGAGCAGAAGACTGTGTAAATCCTACTCCACAAACATCACATATGTAAGGCTTCTCTCCAGTGTATGTTCTTTTGTGTTCTTTCATACTAGAAAATTGTCTAAACCCTGCACCACAAACACCACACTTTGTGTACTTTCAGAGTAGAAGACTGTGTAAATCCTACTCCACAAACATCACATATGTAAGGCTTCTCTCCAGTATGTGTTCTTTTGTGTTCTTTCATACTAGAAAATTGTCTAAACCCTGCAGCACAAACACCACACTTGTATAGCTTCTCATCATTATGTATTCTTTTGTGTCTATTAAGATCACCACCTCGTGCAAACACTGCAGCACAAACATCACACTTGTAAGGCTTCTCTCCAGTATGTGTTATTTTATGTGTGTTCAGACTAGCCAAGTGTGAAAACATTACACCACAAACATCACACTTGTAAGGCTTCTCTCCAGTATGTATTCTTTTGTGTACTTTCAGAGGAGAAGACTGTGTAAATCCTACTCCACAAACATCACATATGTAAGGCTTCTCTCCAGTATGTGTTCTTTTGTGTTCTTTCATACTAGAAATATGTCTAAACTCTGCACCACAAACACCACACTTGTAAGGCTTCTCTTCAGTATGTATTCTTTTGTGTCTATTAAGATCACCACCTCGTGCAAACCCTGCAGCACAAATATGACACTTATAAGGCTTCTCTCCAGTATGTGTTATTTTATGTGTGTTCAGACTACCGAACTGTGAAAACATTACACCACAAACATCACACTTGTAAGGCTTCTCTCCAGAATGTATTCTTTTGTGTACTTTCAGAGCAGAACACTGTGTAAATCCTACTCCACAAAAATCACATATGTAAGGCTTCTCTCCAGTATGTGTTCTTTTGTGTTCTTTCATTCTAGAAAATTGTGTAAACCCTGCACCACAAACATCACACTTGAAAGGCTTCTCTCCAGTATGTATTCTTTTGTGTTCTTTCAGATTAGAAGACTGTGTAAACCCTGCACCACAAACATGACACTTATAAGGCTTCTCTCCAGTATGTGTTATTGTATGTGCATTCAGACTAGCCAAGTGTGAAAACATTACACCACAAACATCACACTTGTAAGGCTTCTCTCCAGTATGTTTTCTATTTAGTTTTTTCAGAGTAGAACCATGTGTTAGCTTTACACCACAAACATCAAGTTCATAAGGGTTCTGTATTTCCTTACTCTGTATGTTGTTTACTAATCCACAATTCATATCAACCCCATGAAGCACATCAGCTTTATTTCTGATGTCATCTGACTCACATTTATTTTCATCTGTAACCTTGAATTCATTCTGGGTCTCACCAATGTCTGCTGATCTGTCTTGATAAATAATGGAATGCACAGCTACATCACTTCCTGTTGTCCCAGGCTCACCATACTTGTCATATGTCAACAATGCAACACTGGTATAATCATTCTTGTATGATCGATTATTGGTGTTGCTCTGGGCTTGGTAAGGCACATCTGAAATTATATGAGATTTAGATGGAAATAAATAACCAGTGCCATAAGTAATCAGTTAATAAATGTCCAAAATTGTGTAACTCTATGAAATTTTGCAAATAATATGGCTTAGTCAAAATTTATAAATGTGGATAGGCAGACATTTTGAGAGCATCACATTTCATTCTATATCTTGAACATCCATCAGTGAAATAAAGTTAATTTCCATAATTATTTTCTTCTTCTTTGATCCTTAGCCGCCGACTGTCAAAGCAGTCAGCGGCCATCACGCATGATGGCGTTTTGTAGGGCAGCAACAAATTCATGCCACTTTGCTCAGTTGGTGGCCATCCTTCGTACAGTGCCCCAACTCTGATTCGTTCTTTGCATCTCAACCTCCACAGTCCTCTGCCAAGTTGTTTTTGGTTGGCCTCACTTTCGTTTTCCTTCAGGGGTCCATAGCACAGCTGTTCTTGTGATGGCATCAGGGTCTCTTCTGAGGACATGGCCAACCCAACTCCAGCGTCTGCCAATTATGATGGTGTGCGTGTCCTCTTAGCTTGCTCCGAGTAAGCAGATCTTGGTTGGTGATGGTATCTGACCAAAAGATTCGGATAATTTTTCATAGGCAGGTTGTGTGAAAAGAGGACAATTTCGACATTTCTTTCTCTGTTACTCTCCAGCATTCCGAACCATAGAGAAGCACAGAAAGCACACAGCTCTGATATAATCCTAATTTTGTCCTTGTGCTGTACTGAGAGGGCTTCCAGATGTTGTTTAGACTATAAAAGGCTGTTCTTGCTTTGTTCATTCTGTTGCTGATGTCTTTGCTTGCTCCGCCATCTGGTGTTACTATGTATCCTAGATATGTGAAGGTGTCTGTCTGTTTCAGTTGTTGATTCCTTACTGTTATGGGCTCGGGGTTGCTCACATTGCGTGTCATGACCTCTGTCTTCTTCCGATTGATGTTCAGGCCCACTGCTGGCTATACTTATTTAGTCTATCCGTTTTCCATAATTATGAGCACCATTATTTGACTTGAAGATAAAAAAAACATTAAGGGAAAAGATACTGTTACATGCCAATTCAGGCATATTGGGAATATGGTGGTAGCCCCATATTTTCTTGACCACTGGCACACTAGGAGTGACATGGTCAGCATCATGCTGGCCACCTTAACCTTCCCAGAGTTGCACTAGTAAACAATTCATGAGGCTGGGTTGACCCTGGAGCTGTTTGTAGTCTAAAGAAATCCCACTTCAACTGGGGATCGAACTATGGATCATCAAGCTAGGAAGCCAGTGACTAACCACAGTGCTGCTGCAACTTCTATCATTTTTACATAAGTTTACATTCACGTCTGCACACATTTACTTTGTCTCTATTGAATGTCTGCACACATTTACTTTGTCTCTATTGAATGTCTGCACACATTTACTTTGTCTCTATTGAATGTCTGCACACATTTACTTTGTCTCTATTGAATGTTTGCACACATTTACTTTGCCTCTATTGAATGTTTGCACACATTTACTTTGCCTCTATTGAATGTTTGCACATTTTTCTGACTGCTATGAGTGGACACAAAATGTTAAATGTTTAGAAAATTTGTGTATGTTAGTTCTTGAAAATATTGTTTTATTTGTGTTTATAAAATTACTGGAGTTAATGGCTGAGATTTCCAGTTCAGGATGTCTTACAAACAAGAAAATTGTTTTAAAAAATAATAATAGCTTTGAAAGCCAATATTTCTTACCAGATCCAAATACAGTCAAAATGCTCTGTTTTATTTATGGCAGAAGTCTCAGTGAGAAAAGAGTTATGCACAAAGTTTAACTACTTTCAATAAGTCCTTATCATGCCGCTCAAGAATACTCTATCATTATCATGCTTTCCCAGAGTACTCTACACAAAAAAATTTTATACATAACACACAAAGATTATGACCATACATCGTCTATAATATATTGTGAAAGTGTGATGTGTTATAGAGTCCCTTTACCAGAAATGAAGAAATTTGAAGGGTGCTTTGTCAAGGTACATATATTAATTCATCACAGAACACAAGAATGCTGTAAAATCTTTATCATGTTAATCTCAAGACTATCAACACAGAACACCCTGATGACCTGGGCCAACATCTGGCTTAACCTGAATTGTCCAATAACTTTTTTTTCTAATTGTTTTGATTTGAACCACATAGACAATGTCTATGGGTACTAAAACCATGGAAAATACCTTTGGGACATCGACCCCATGCGTAGTTTACCGAAAAACAGGCATTGCCATATGGCAACATGGGGACATGCACAGAGATTTTTTTTTAAATGCCATTTTCATAGAAATCTGTAAAATAAAATGCAAAAAGGATAACTTTTCTGTTATTTTCTTACATTTATTGAATCTTTGACTATGGAATTATTGAAAATGGAATGAAATATTGAATTTTTTTTGGGATGGTATAGTGAAACTATGATTGAATTACTAAATGAAATGCTAAAGCTATGAATGAAATTATTGTTTTGTGTGGTAAGCTTGGAAACATTTGACACAAAGGCCAACGTCACATTTGACACAAGCGGTACATCCAACTGTTGTGCAATAGCCGCCAGTGCAACGTCTTTTATTTACAATAGGAATGACGTAGTGTTCTGTTTGATCAAAATGGATGGTTGTTTCCAAAGAATTCTGATCAACTTTACGCTTCGGATTGACTGAAGGATCCGGTCACTTTGGATTCTCACCAACGATAAAGTTGCCACGCATTCTGCACACAAACATCGACCAGCCAGGTAAAAATACAGCTCCACCACTTCTGTCCCTGGTATGCAATGCGATAGAGGGCCACATTTTAGTCTAAACGATCGACACCACACATGTATTTATTATATTCAGTGACGGCACAAGGACGAGGAACGAGCACTTTACATTTTTGCTCTTTGGAGTAGCGGGGCACATTAGTCGTTGGATGTGTGTAAAAACTAGTTGATGCAATGCAGACTACACTGTTGTAGACCCATTTTGTGAGACGAATTCCCCTTTCATTCATTGTTGCAGATTTGCAATGACCATACTTCTCCTTCTTGAGTTGTTTTTTTCAATGGAAGCGGACAGGTTTTCAAAATACGGTTCTCGCGGATTGTTGCAGTGCCATTATACCCACGCGACTTCCAGTATGCCAAGAGAGGGAAACCAATGAACAAGTTGCTGAAATAAAATGCAAACGGTAGCTTTTGGGTATCCTCAGAAAATTCATCGATCATGCTGATGAGTGGTGCAGTGCATTTACCAAATTTGTCTTCATAGTCGGCATTCGAAAGAGGATTTCTTCCTTGATAAACTTTGAAATTGACCATACAAGGTATATCCAGACGGAGTGCACAGTGACCAGACTTTGTAGCCAAACCACAATGGCTTTCCTTTGATGAACTGCTTACATCCGTGTCTTCCATAGTAACCTATCATATTTTCATTGTATGATAAGTTTTGTTCTGTATGAAAATGCTGCAGCATTTTGGCCTTTAAACGGTCCGTAATCAGTTGAAGTTTTCACATTTTGTCTGGATTCAGGTTTTCACTTGAGCCGGCACGATTACTATCTTCGAAGTGTAGGAATCGCAAAATGTCATTGAATCTATTTTTTCGCATGCTGTCGCACACAAGGTTGCTCCGCAAATCATCATCCTTGCTCCACATACACCAAAGACTGGTGTGATAGTTGTAACCGCAGATAAGAAGAATCCCAATGAACTTACGTAGCTCAGCAACAGTAATTTGTGGATTTGTTTTCTCATGAAAAACGACATATTGTGCTGATTCATCGGCTATTTGTTACATCAAATCGTCGTCAAAAAATTTCTCAAACTGTTCGTGCGGCTTTAAATTGCGACCATCTTCATAATTCCCGCCTGTAAATATTGGCGTCATGGCATCTGAATTATCATCGTCGTTCCATGTGAATCCTCCATCATTGCTGGCTGATTTACATTTCGCAGCACTTGCTTTTGTGAATTTTGATCTTCGTTTTTCGCCTGATGGTTTGCTTGAAGCTGAAGTCGATGGTTCCCTTGACGTTGATGGAGAACCAGGCTCATATTCATCGTCTAATAAAGCGACAGACACATTTTGTGATGAATGGTTCAGCACAACTTGCAATGCATCTTCCACATCCAATTCAAAATCATCATCTTTTTCATCGCACAAAGTTGAACACGGCAACCACTTCTCAAAACCATTTCGTAATTGGCTTTCAGCTGACCAGGGCAAACATCATCGGGAACACCACCAAACTCATCTTCGGCATCATCCCCCTCGCTGATGTATCCTTCATTTCCTGGAGGTTCAATAAAAACAGTGCGAGCGTTGTCCGTATCACCATCGTCTATGTCATCCAGTTCTTTGAGGTAATCAAGAGCATCTGTCAACATAAGCTACCTTGAAAAGACAAAATAATTGGTAAAAAGTGTATAAAAGATAATAAAATTCAATAAAAAATTATGATAGCAACAAAACATCATGAAAAAAAATCCACTAAAAATGCAACGAAAGCGGTTTTGAGACAATAAGAAAATAACTCTTTGCGTATGCCCCCGTGTTGCCATATAAAACAACAGGCCAAAAAAACCCATGAAAATATATTTTTCCCCCTATATCAAATATTCATGGTCAATTAGCATCACAAACACTAGACTATTTTCAAAAAATATCTTGGTGAACAAACACGGAACATAAAAATAGAATCAGACTTACTTTTTCATGTGGTCCATTTCGACTTTTTTCACAAACTTTTATTGTCACGATCTCTGCCTACTGACAGCCGACACATAACTGAAATGACATTTCGAGCCAAGCAACTGTCATGCCTATGGAACACAAAACGCGCGGCAAAACGTGTGCTCGTTCTTTTTCTACGTGCTTACTAAAGCAGATACAATTTGTGTTGCCATATGGCAACATGGGGACAATTCGGGTTAAATTCAAGGGCATCATAATGGCAACTGCAGCAGAAGTATGCGGTGAAGTCTGACTTGGGAAGAAGGGAAAGAAGACAATATGGTGGACAGAAGAAGCTAAACAGAAAATAAGAGAGAAGAAAATTCCCTGTAAACTAACTTAGAAGTTAAAAACAGCAGGAAAAACAGAGAAATATAGAGAATAAGTGATATTCAGAAGAGAAGCAAAGAACAGGTTCATTGAAGCAATACATAAATTTTAGGAAGAACTTGGGGAAAATCTAGGAGAAAATGCTCTAGAAAACCAGAAATTGTTTTACAAGACCCTAAAGAACATGAGGAAGGAAAGACAGTGCCCTCTTATATTTATAAAGGATGAGTAAGACAAATTGCTTACTGCCCAAAAGAAAATAATTGAAAGATGAAAACCGATGAGGGCAAAGATGGCATGAAGATAGAAGAACTGAAGACAGCACTGGAGAAAATCGAGATAGGAAAAGCATCAGGACATGATGGCATAACACCAGAAATGGTTAAGTACATTGGAGCAGCAGGTGAGCTGGTACTCCTGAGGGTCCTACAGGCAGCCTGGTACCACAAGACCATACCAAAGAATTGGGAGACTGCCATCAGAATACCGATTTTCAAACAGGGAGACAAACGATTATGTGGGAATCATAGAGGCAATCCCTTCTCAGTGTCCCTGGTAAAATCTACTACAGAATCCTGGAGCAGAGACTCTGAAGCTTAGCAGAGCCACAATTGAATGATGTCAAATGTGGCTTCTGAGCAAAGCAAAGTACTCAAGACATCACAAAAATATTTATAGAATGTGTGATTCCTATACATTATATACACACATTGGGATTCTTGCCAGTGCTACAGAGTTTGTGCACTGTGCTGAGATCCTCCTTGTGTGATCTAAAGGAGATCGGAGCACTGATGGCATTGTCCGCGTGCAATGAAGATAGTCCTTAAAAACCAAGGAGAGGATAAGAAAGTATTCAATGGGGTACTGGACGGTGAGACAGGTATGTATTTCACAGTTGACATTTGCCCATGATGTTGCCCTGATTGCTACATCTGTCACATCTTCAATCTAAGCTGCAAGTCTGCAAGGAAGAGCTGGAGAAGAGAGGGGTGGTCATCAGTAGCTCCAAAGCAAAAACCGTGGTGATATCACGAGAAGAAAAAATGTATCAGATTAAGCTGAGAGAACAGGTCCTGGAGCAGGTCAACCACTTTAAATACCTCGGAGCTGTCATAGACAGGAAGGGAGGCAACAAATAAGATTTGGCTAACAAAAGAGCAGCAGCTGGGAGACTTTTTCAGGCCATAAATCGAGGATTCCTCAGCAAAAGAGGTTAGCAAGAAAATGAAGATGGCTGCATACCTCTCCACCTATGTCCCAGTCTTGACGTATGGATGCAACTAATGGGCGATGACTACTGCCCACAAAAGCCAGATCCAAACCTCAAAAATGAGGTATCTGAGAAAGGTGGTTGAAGTAACAGGAAGCGACATCAATGCCTAACACCTGCAGACCCAAGAAGAACAGTCCCAACTAAACAGTTTGGCCAGATCTATAGAATGTGAGAAGATCGGCACCATGACAAGTATGGGAAACTAAGAGCCAGGGATTGAGACCTCCAGGATGACCCAGAGTCTGCTGGAATGATTAGACAATCTCTGAAGAACTGAAGACTGCATTGGAACCAGGCCAGGAAGAAGGCAGCTGAGATTACAGTATGACGTTCTCTCTTCCAAACCTCTACACAGTATGGTAGAAGAGAAAGTACTATTATTATTTTTCCCTTGTAATAAATTTGTAACAAGTCAGTGATTTTGTGTGTGTGTGTGTGTGTGTGTGTGTGTGTGTGTGTGTGTGTGTGTGTGTGTGTGTGTGTGTGTGTGTGTGTGTGTGTGTGTGTGTGTGTGTGTGTGTGTGTGTGTGTGTGTGTGTGTGTGTGTGTGTGTGTGTGTGTGTGTGTGTGTGTGTGTGTGTGTGTGTGTGTGTGTGTGTGTGTGTGTGTGTGTGTGTGTGTGTGTGTGTGTGTGTGTGTGTGTGTGTGTGTGTGTGTGTGTGTGTGTGTGTGTGTGTGTGTGTGTGTGTGTGTGTGTGTGTGTGTGTGTGTGTGTGTGTGTGTGTGTGTGTGTGTGTGTGTGTGTGTGTGTGTGTGTGTGTGTGTGTGTGTGTGTGTGTGTGTGTGTGTGTGTGTGTGTGTGTGTGTGTGTGTGTGTGTGTGTGTGTGTGTGTGTGTGTGTGTGTGTGTGTGTGTGTGTGTGTGTGTGTGTGTGTGTGTGTGTGTGTGTGTGTGTGTGTGTGTGTGTGTGTGTGTGTGTGTGTGTGTGTGTGTGTGTGTGTGTGTGTGTGTGTGTGTGTGTGTGTGTGTGTGTGTGTGTGTGTGTGTGTGTGTGTGTGTGTGTGTGTGTGTGTGTGTGTGTGTGTGTGTGTGTGTGTGTGTGTGTGTGTGTGTGTACACACACACATGGGTGTCCCAAATACCAACAAACTAGGCAAATACTTACAGTGCCCACTGAAAGAGTGTTTCGTACCAAAAGGCAAAGAACAGAGTGGTGGCAAGTACACTATGTAATAAACGCGAAGACAACTTACATCTCAGGTGAGGGATCCCAAATAAACACTGCAAAAAGAATGCAAAAACCAGCAGTCAAACAACAAAAGAGCCTCAACTGTCAGATGCAATGAAAACCTGAGTAGCTTGGAAAGTGCAAAACAATTGATACATCAAATGAAAATAATACAGCAACAAATACAAGATGACACTGCAAAGTTGGCAGAATTAAAAACCAAAAATGAAGAGCTCCTTAAAAGAACCCAAGATGAAAGACAGGTGATCACTGACATAGCAAACAAAACAAAAGATTGATAAAACCAGCAGTAAAGCAATAAATCACTGAAGAAAATACTAGAGGACGTTCTACCAACAATCATCAACAAAACCGTTCAACAGATGGAGATAGGAAAGATGACACAACAGGGAAACAACACAAACACACTCAAGCAGAGTAAAGCAAGTATACACAAATAGAATGAATGGGCCAATATATATATAGAATGGGTAAATAACATCAGACAGCAGCTGCTAAGGGTTCTTCTCAGGACCAGCAATTTTAAAGGCTAACACCGACTTAGTATGTAAAATAAAGGAATCGCACAATGTACCCTAACTATAACCTACTGGTTGAACAGGATATCATAAGAGTGATATTCCAACATATAGAAAAACAAATAATTTTTGTTTGAATGGCAGTGATCAGTTCTCATGAAAATGAGAGGTTCCGGGTTTCTAGCATACAAACGGAAAACTCACTATAAATATTTATATACACATACATAATTTTACACACACCAAAATACACCTAAAGGATTCAGACAGACCAAAGGACACAGACACCTAAAATATTGACTACAAGAGAACAAAGTACAATAAATGATTTGTTTGTTAATGTGTGTAACTTGTGAGCAGCAGAAGGATGAAATCATTGCAAATTTTTTTATGACATGAACTATTACACAATGTGTCAAGTTTTATTTCCAATTTTGATATCCACATTTTTTAAAAATATTGATGTATGATAATAAATGATAATGCCAGAACAGGCAAAATGTTTATGAGTAGATTCTCTATTATTTCTATATCTGGTATTTAAATTGTTGAACAGACGTGACATTATTGCACTCCAGGCAAACCGATATGTGCTCAGTCTCTCTCAGTATATGTCAAAGAGTGTGAATGCTAACTGTTCTTGTAGCTCACTGGTTGTATACTCTGCTAACTGTTCCTGTAGCTCACTGGTTGTATACTCGATGAATACAGCCTCCCAAACATCCATCTCTGCTAGCCTCACATTTGATGTCAAATTCCAACAGTCTTAACCTTGATGATCCATCTATTGCAGTGTCATTCTCTAACAGGCGATCATTAATTGTTCTCAGTATCTTTCCCTTATCCATATCCTATGTCACCACTGCTGGTGCTCCTGACATTAGTCTGTCAGCTCTCTCATTACCTTGTGCCCCTGCATGACCAGGACAGTAGATTCACACCAGCTCCTGCAGATTCAAAGCTTTTATGGAGGTTTTCCATTCATGCCATAGCCAACTATTTTGAACCTTTTGAAGCATGGACTGAGAGTCTGACACAATGACTGCCTTTGTTAATGAAGTCTCAGTTAGCCACCTTAAGGCTGCAGTAGCTGCCTCTACTTCCATTCTCGTGCTGGAAGTCGTCATCTTGTATGCCTCGATATGTTCAGCAACGATTCTGCCATTTACCCTAGCAGAGAAGCCTCAACCTGATTTTTTCACAATGGATAACAGACTGATAAGTATTTATAATGGCATCATTATTCCCAGCATGATCAAGTATCAGTTGATTAATTTCCAGTTCAACTTTCCAACTGCTCCAAGTTCTACACTCTCTGCCAAGGGGTGATAACCAGCTGGTAGGTTCTCATCTGACTTACTCAACTCTTTCTTCCCCTTTGATATATTTTCAACTGTGTGCAAAAATTCCAGTGTTACTCCATAATTTCGTAGGCCTTTAGTTTCTTAGTAGAGAGTATCAGGTAGGATCTGTGCATTTTCGCTGTGATTCATTATTTTAATTGCTACTATCTTTTCTAGTAGTTTACAGCAGACATTCTTCATTGTGATAATTCTATAGCTACTGAGAAGTGTGGGGTCTTTACCAGGTTTAAGAAGTGGCCGTTGGTAACTATGTAGCCAGTCTTCCAGCACCTCAGCATTCATTATGCTGGTGTTGAAATCACTCATCACATTCTTAATGCCCAAATTATCGAGCTGTTTTTACTGCTTGCTAAAGTGCAGTTGGCATCGTCTTTGGATATGAGGTCGAAATATGAGTCAGCTCTTCTGTCACTTTCCAGGATACAGTCTTTATTTTCTTGGCAGGCAGCTTTATCACCTTTATCTTTCTGAGTAATATAACGCTTGAGTAATGCATGACCCTTTTCAGCATTGGTCTTCAGGCATATCCCTGTTAAGCTGAGAATATTATGAAATGGTTGGCTTGTACTTTTCCTACTCATTCTGCAATGTAAGGACCAGAATTTCTGTACTATTTTGTCAGTGCCCACCTATGTCCCAAAGGCCTCCAACTCTGTGTCCTTGGCTTCTCTTGCCAAGCCCCTGAAGTTATTGATCGCTTTTTGCTTTTTTTCCAATCTTCCACCTCTTCATCACTCATTGTCTATCTCTTTCATGCTAACCGTTATGACTTTGTCGCTCTCTCCTTTTTAAGTAATGCTGTCTCCACTGAAGCATTCTATATGGGTGGTTGTGTAAAAGGTGTACGAGTTGTCTTTTGTTTTGCAATTTGACGTAAAATGTGCACAGGGCTACTGCTATCATGTGAGCCTGTATGATACTTGAAAGTCACAGGGCTACTGCTATCATGTGAGCCTGTATGATACTTGAAAGTCACAGGGCTACTGCTATCATGTGAGCCTGTATGATACTTGAAAGTCACAGGGCTACTGCTATCATGTGAGCCTGTATGATACTTGAAAGTCACAGGGCTACTGCTATCATGTGAGCCTGTATGATACTTGAAAGTCACAGGGCTACTGCTATCATGTGAGCCTGTATGATACTTGAAAGTCACAGGGCTACTGCTATCATGTGAGCCTGTATGATACTTGAAAGTCACAGGGCTACTGCTATCATGTGAGCCTGTATGATACTTGAAAGTCACAGGGCTACTGCTATCATGTGAGCCTGTATGATACTTGAAAGTCACAGGGCTACTGCTATCATGTGAGCCTGTATGATACTTGAAAGTCACAGGGCTACTGCTATCATGTGAGCCTGCATGATACTTGAAAGTCACAGGGCTACTGCTATCATGTGAGCCTGTATGATACTTGAAAGTCACAGGGCTACTGCTATCATGTGAGCCTGTATGATACTTGAAAGTCACAGGGCTACTGCTATCATGTGAGCCTGTATGATACTTGAAAGTCACAGGGCTACTGCTATCATGTGAGCCTGTATGATACTTGAAAGTCACAGGGCTACTGCTATCATGTGAGCCTGTATGATACTTGAAAGTCACAGGGCTACTGCTATCATGTGAGCCTGTATGATACTTGAAAGTCTGTTTTGGTTTCCTATATCTGGTGGTCTTTCCATTCGCAATGAGTACTACACAGGGGAGGTGATCACTGTCTTGAGCTTGCAATACATCCCAACGTGCAAAGGTGGTGGCAGCACTAGAAATCAGGGCCAGATCTATGACATCATCAGTATCCCCTGGTTTACATGCCAGTTTTGTTGGGTGTCAATCATTTAAAATGGATAAGTTATATCTGGTATCCTAAGTGATGTTCTAAACTTACAGATTTTTAAAAAACTAATAATGCAAAGTTAGATTCTCATAAATCAATAAAACACTAAACAATTAAAACAACAAAAACAAAAAACATTATTTTATCAATACCATTTCATTACCTTCATCTTTACATAAGCCAGGTTGCTCTACTTTCTTAATTCTTGGTGTTTTTGTATCCATGATGTCAACTATCTGAACATGAGTATCACAGGCTTCAGTGTAGTTATCACTATCATGATTCTGGCAGGAAAATGAAAAATGAGAATTATTTAGTGAGCTTAATATGAGTTTATGAAAAATGTTGTGGTGAAAGTTGTGATCCATCTATGACATGAAATAATTCAGGAGCACACAATAAGTTGTCATGATACCACAATATGTACTCTCAGAGAAGTAGGGTTTGATGATCACAAATCTAAAGTTTGTCACACAATGAATCCTGCACTTGTAGAAGTGATTTCACTGCAGTATTAAATATTACTTCTATATTTGGCACCTTAATTCACATTCTTAGCAGACTCACAGACATTTATGGCATCATACACCAGTTTAAAAACAAAAAAGAAACTGAAATAAGCATTCTTAACTTTGCTGATGTCTACGTTTGCTCTGAGCCATATCTTTCTCTTACAATGCTCTGACGGTAAGTATGTTGTGTCATAGTTTACAGCTAGGCTTTCGGCCCGACACATCGAATTTCAGCAATCAATTTTTCCGAGTTTGTTTCACTGCCACCTCAAGCCTATATGTATGCTATACCTCATGTCCATCCAATAGTACAGTAAGGTGGCTGCACCAGTGAGCATCATCAGAGCTGAGACACAACTCAGACCCAGATCTGAACTTAACTTTGACCCAGAACTTAACTTTGATTCTGCTGAAATGAGTATACAAAGACATTTTGTTTATCTTCCCTTATAATTTTCCTATCATGTCCCTGCCTAACAGTGATTGCACATTTTGTTTTCTCTTATTTCTTGAAGAAGACACTGGCAATGGATAGGACACACTCTGAGGAATCCTGTTGGTACCACCAAAACCGTGAAGAGGATGATAGTGCAGTATACAAGGGCCAAGAACATCAGTTGAGCCGGACACCAGACTTGAGCGACTTCTAGTAACAGACTTGAGTGCCAACAGAAAATATAGACATCTTGAAACAACTTGACGCTCTGCAATCTTGTGACCGGCTTTGACATGCGCAGTTGAGTTCAAGTTATGCAAATCAGGCCAACGATGATAATTTCACATAGAGTCCCAAAAAGTTTCATTTCATACACAGTTCATACAATTTATGGCCAGTAAACGTTCTTGAAGTCAAAAATCTCCACACTGGCCACCAATTTCTCTCTGTTACAATTGGTTTTGTTAGAGAGTGGTTGATAAAGATTCTTGAATTGTAACAGACATCTTATGTTGAATATCGTGCTGATAACTTACTTACTTAGTCGTTCCCCTTCTACCGTGAGGTGTAGAGGTTTGGAAGAGAGAGCGCCAGACTATCCTATCGGCTGTCTTCCTCCTGGCCTGGTTCCATTCTAGTCCTCAGTCCTTCAAAGATTGTCTAATGTTGTCCTCCCAGCGGACTCTTGGTCGTCCTGGGGGTCTGGATCCTTGGCTCTTTGTTTCCCATGCTTGTCGTGGTAGCCGATCTTCCATTCTGCAGACATGGCCAAACCATCTTAGTTGGGACTGTTCTACTTGGGTCTGCAGGGGGTGGGATTTAAGGCCTTAACGTATCATCTGGTTGCGGACCATGTCTCTTCTTGTTACTTCAACCACCTTCCTCAGATACCTCATTTCTGAGGTTTGGATCTGGCTTTTGTGGGTTGTAGTCACTGCCCATGACTCGCATCCATATGTCAAGACTGGGACATAGGTGGAGCGATATACAGCCATCTTCGTTTTCTTACCAACCTCTTTCTTGCTGAGGAATCCTCGATTTATGGCCTGAAAAAGTCTCCCAGCTGCTGCTTTTCAAGTGGCCAACTCTTCTTTGATGCCTCCCTTTCGGTCAATAATAGCTCCAAGGTATTTAAAGTGGTCGACCTGCTCCAGGACCTGTTCTCCCAGCTTAATCTGATGTCTTCTTTCTTCTCGTGATATCACCATGGATTTTGTTTTAGAGCTGCTTATGACCATCCCTCTCTTCTCCAGCTCTTCCTTCCAGACTTGCAGGTTGAATTGGAGATGTGCCTCTGATTTAGCAATCAGGGCAACATCATCAGCAAAAGCCAGCTCCAAAATACAGACCTGTTTCATCTTCCAGTACCCCACTGAATACTTTCTTGTTCTCTCCTTACATGCCTTAATGACATCGTCCATGAGGAGTATGAAAAGGTAAGGTGACAGGTTATCACCTTGTCTTACACCAGTGGTGGTCCTGAACTCTTCTGACTTATGGTTTGCTGTCCTCACATAATTTCTGCAAGAATTGTAGAAGCTCTGTATAGCATGAATCAGAGGTGCTGGAATGTTCTTCCTTGCCAAACAATCCCAAAGTTTGCTCCAGAGGACCCTGTCAAACGCCTTTTCCAGATCTATGAAACAAAGATGCATCTCACTCTTATACTCAAGGGCCTTTTCACTCAGCTGTCTGAGTGTGAAGATTAGGTCTTGAGTACTTCGGTTCACTCGGAATCCGCACTGGACCTCATCCAGTTGTGGCTCAGCTAGGCATCGGAGTCTCTGCTCTAGGATTCTAGAGTAGATTTTACCAGGGACACTGAGAAGGGATATGCCTCTATGGTTTCCACACTGTCGATTGTCACCCTTTTTGAAAATTGGTGTTATGATGGCAATTCGTGCTGATAACACCTTGACGAATGACGTGGGGTATGCAAGAACGATCAGATAATAAAGTGACTTCCAAACGACTTGTTGTATGGGTCCACAGGTGACGACATGTTTATTTAGACGTAGAAATAAATGTTCATGGCGAAGTGAAGTTACATACATTTATGGAATGCTCCTACAGTCTCTGATACATCGTCTCATTTCTGGCCTATTTACTAGGGGTGCCTAAAAAGGTTATCACCCAAGTAGTGAGAACCAGAAATGGAGATAATTAAAAAATGCTCCCTTGAAAATCAGTGGTGACCTTCCCGATTACATAAGCCACGTAGGAGAACTGTTAAAACTACAAATATCTTGGGAGCGATAGCATCAATGTCTTAATCTGACAGATTCTTATAACAAAAGGCCTAGAAACATTTGCATAAATTACATGCAGAACGAAATACGTCATAATCACCTAGTGACGTAATAAATATATTGCGTTCATTTACAATTAAAAAGCGTGCAACTGCATGTTAACCACAGAAAGAATATTACCGCGTAGATTAAACTGATAATAGACTAAGTGTGGCCAACACGCACAATATACAATAAAATACTCTTTAACAGTAAGTCAGTGGAGAACTGGATAAACTACCTGCAGGTCATCATTAGCCTTGGCAGAGAGTGCAGAACTTGGGGAAATGAAAAAGCAGAGCTTGAGATTAATCATCTGATAAGTGATCATGCTGGGGACAATGATGCATTGTGTACACTGGTGGGTCTGTAGTGCTTGGTGAGAAGTCAGGATGGGGCTTCTCTGCGATAATAAGGGCAGGGTCATTGCTGAACAGAGTGGAGCCTACATGACAACAACCTCCAGCATGAGAATGGAGGTAGAGGCAGTTACTGCAGCATTGAGGTGGCTGTCTGAAACTTCATCAACCAGGGCAGTTATATTGTCAGACTCTCAGGCCATGCTTTGGAAAATTCAGAATGGATGGCTGTGGTAGGAATGGAAAACATCAATAGAATCCTCAAATCTTAAAAAACTGGTGTGGATCTACTGTCCTGGTCATGCAGAGGTACATGGCAATGAAAGAGCTGACAGACTGGCCTCGAGAGCACCCATAGTGGGGACACTGGATATGGATAAGGGAGACATAATAACGATTAACGATCATCTGCTAGAAAATGACACTGTAATGGATGAATGAACAAGGCAGAGACTGTTAGAGTTTGGCATCAAACACGGGACTAGGAGAGATGGACGTGAGAGAGGATGTATCTATCGCATGTACAACCCGTGTGCTACAGGTATAATTAGCATTTATACTCTTCGACATTTGCTGTGGAGACTGAACATCTATGGGTTTGTCCAGAGTGCAGTGAGGTCGATTCTGATTAACAATAATAACAATGACAGGAGGACCTGGCAGGTGTTTGTTGAGGGCCTATGCTCCTTGGGGAGCTAAAAGTTATTGATTGATTGATGGACTGTCCATGCCTAACAACATAAACAACATGTTGACTCAGAAAGTCAATGATAACAAATTGTTAAAAAACAAACAATGACCACATATATCACGGTGCTGTGATAGTGAGAAAGTTTGCCTTCTAAATAATGTGTGATTGATTCCTGGTAGACATTTTTATTAGTTTTTTTAAATGTTCTTAATTCATTTTAATTCAGTCATTCAAGTAAGACTGTATCAGTAAGTGGGAATATAACTGCTTTGCCATTAATAAAAATGCATTCATTGACTCATTGAAGGCAAATGTAACCAAAAAAAAATTATTTAAAACAAGATGTTCATGTCGGTATAAGTTATGTGAAAATTTCATATTTGTTGCATTCTCAAAGTTCTGTACATAACAATAAACACAATTTTTGGTTAGATGTGTGTACTGAACAGTGTATTTGACATACTATTATATTAATGTCATATTGTTTATAATGACAGTACAGAAACAATAGAGTTTTGTTTTTGATATTTTTATCAAACAAGTTTTTCAAACATATTTTCATGTGTAAAAATAATTTAGACTGGCTATTTAATGGGGTCCTTTGATGTTCATCGAAATAATATCGTGGCTGGAGGTATTCCAGGCAAATAAAGCTGCAGGTAAGAAAGAATCACTGGAATTCTGGTTTCTCCTGTGCGAGCTTACATAACATTTGGTAAGTAGAGATCCCGTTTATTCTTCCACTTGTCCAATCGATTTGTGGATGATAAAATAAATTTTTAAACAAAAAGGTTATTTACTTACTTACTTAGTCGTTCCCCTTCTACCGTGAGGTGTAGAGGTTTGGAAGAGAGAGCGCCAGACTATCCTATCGGCTGTCTTCCTCCTGGCCTGGTTCCATTCTAGTCCTCGATCCTTCAAAGATTGTCTAATGTTGTCCTCCCAGCGGACTCTGGGTCGTCCTCGGGGTCTGGATCCTTGGCTCTTTGTTTCCCATGCTTGTCGTGGTATCCGATCTTCTCCCATTCTGCAGACATGGCCAAACCATCTTAATTGGGACTGTTCTACTTGGGTCTGCAGGGGGTAGGATTTAAGGCCTTGACGTATCGTCTGGTTGCATATCATGTCTCTTCTTGTTACTTCAACCACCTTCCTCAGATATCTCATTTCTGAGGTTTGGATCTGGCTTTTATGGGTTGTAGTGTCGATTGCTAGTAGCACAGTAGCAAGTGTACACATTTGAATCAGATTTTGGCTTAGTATTTTTGCGTGCTCTCTTAGCGGTTTCTACACAAATTCTTAGAGTGATAACTTTTGCAGGACAAGTTAACCAATGTAAGAGATTACCAAGTTTGGTTCCCAGAACAGGGAATATATTTTACATAATTTTTTTTCAGAGCCATTGGGTCCTAATGATGTCATACTCCCCCTGATCTCATTGGTAGTGAGATCAGATGCCTAGTCTTAGGTGAAAAAATAGGAGGTCCTGTGTGCAAGTGGTGCTCATTAAAAATCCCTCGGCAGTTGGAAATCATGAGCAGTAAGCGCTAAGGCCACTGCCCTGGTAAAATTTACAAAATTAGGAAAAGCTACCCACCATGAAAATATCTATATAATGTGTGATTCCTGTATACACACATTTGGATCCTTGCCAACGGAATTCATGAACTGTGCTGAGATTCTCTTTCGGTGATCTAAGGGAGGTGATTGGAGCACTGATGGAGTTGTTCGTGAGCAATGAAGATGGTCCTTAAAACCAAAAACAAAACAGCAACAGAGTTACTGACCCTGACCTAGGGACTTTTCATTTGTCCAGTGTTTTCCTTACTTCTTTCTTACGAGTGCCTGAGAAAACCTGGGTCACGTTTATTAAGTACTAGTCATATGCCTTGAGTTTCCTCTTTAGTAATCTTCAGATCCCACATATATCTTTTTCAATGGGCAGAACATTGAAAGGCAAGCCAAGCTGAAATATCTGGGAATAACGTTTGATCATAGGCTATTGATCAAGTATTATGTCGAACTGATCATTCAGAAGTGCACGTGAGGTCTGGCAGCCTTAAAAACAATGGCTGCTGCACGCTTGGAACAGAGACTACTGTTTCTCATGTAACATTAGCTCAGGATTTTAGTAATCGAGTATGGGCTAGGAATACTCATGCCATCAGTGTCACAATGTGAATGACTGGAACGCATTCAAAATGAAGGAATGCGACTAGTTTTAGGTTGCATGTGTGATACCCTCATTGAGATAATGAGATACATGCTTGGATTGCTGTCAATTAGATCCAGATATGCGATGGCCCAGGCAAAAGCCTATATGCGGGTAATCACCAACAAAAGACACCCACTACATGAGAATGTAGATGACATCAAAGGAGCAAGAATAAAGAGGGGGATGTCATGGATGGCACAGGCAGAGGCTGCAATTGGTCAGGTGACCAGGGTTGAAAGTATATCCAAAGGTGGGAGCCATGCTGGTGTAATGGTTACCATACTGCACTGGCGATCGGGTGATCCCAGTATGAGCCCTGGTGAGAACATTTGGAGAAGTGTCTTCAACCAGGACTTGGACTGGAATAACCTGAACAGCTCCTGAGCCGACCCAGCTCTAATGGGTACCTCCAAAATCGGCGAGTATCTGCCTGAATGGCAAGAGGACACCTGTTAGTGTACAGGGAAAATGGGATACTCACGTAAAATCAGTCTCAGGTTAGACATTTTAAACTGAGATTTCGTCTCGAGTATTAGCGGGCATACGAAAAAAAAAATATCCAAAGGAGAAGAGTGGATTAAGTCAGGGGAGAACAAGATAAACTACCTACAGGTCATCATTAGCCTCGGCATAGAGTGCAGAGCTTGGGGCAATGGAAAAGCAGAGCTGGAGATTAATCCGCAGATAAGAGATCATGCTGGGGATGATGGACACCATTGTGTACACTGATGGGTCTGTAGTGAGTGGTGAGAAATCAAGATGGGGCTTCTCTGGGAGAATAAAAGGCAGGGTCATTGCTGAACAGAGTGGAGTCTACATGACAACAACCTCCATGAGAATGGCAGTAGAGGCAGTTGCTGCAGCATTGAGGTGGCTGTCTGAAACTTCATCAACCAGGGCAGTTATATTGTCAGACTCTCAGGCCATGCTTCGGAAAGTTCAGAATGGATGGCCATGGCAGGAATGGAAAACATTAATAGAATCCTTAAGTCTTCAAGAACTGGTGTGGATATACTGTCCTTGTCATGCAGGGGTACATAGCAATGAGAGAGCTGACAGACTGGCCTCGAGAGCACCTATAGTGGGGACACTGGACATAGATAATGGAGACATACTAAGGGCAATTAAAGATCGCCTGCTAGCTAGTGAAACTGCAATGGATGAATCAACAAGGCTGAGGCTGTTGGAGTTTGGTATCAAATGTGGGACTAGTAGAGATGGAGGGGAGAGAGGATGTATCCATCGTATGTACAACCAGCATGCTATGGGTACAATTAGCATTCATACTCTTCGACATCTGCTGAGGGAGACTGAGCACCTATTGGTTTGCCTGGAGTGCAGTGAGGTCAATTCTGATTAACAATAACAGATCCCAAACACGCTTTCCCATTGCTGTTAGATTTTACACAAGCCCTTTTATTGTAAACCAAGGTAAACCAGTGCTTATTCAGTATATTTGTATTTGCCTGACAATTACGTGTTTGCTGGTTTAATAAATACAGTATTCACACATTGTAATCTACTGATGTAAGCTCGGGTATTTATTAACCTGCTATCGCCTGTTCACCAAATAACTATGTACAGCCACACAGCACTGTAACTTAGGCAATGAAGGCCAAACATCTACTTATGCAAGTCTAAATATAAGGTCAAACAGACAAATTGCTTCAACATATCTTTAACTTCTAGTAATCCGAATTCGATTTAAGCAGTTTTTTTGTTTTTTTTTAACAAAGGCAAAGAAGACATTTGGCTAAGACCTTCAGAAGGGCTTTATACTGACTGACTTAGTTAGACCTAGTCATTCTATGTCTACGATGAGGTGTAGAGGTTTGCCATAGACAGCACCATACTATCCTATCAGCTGTCTTCCTCCTGGTCTGGTTCTTATCTAGTCCTCAGTCCTTCAGAGATTGTATAATGTTGTCCTCCCAGCGAGGTCTGGATCCTGGCTCTTAGTTTTCCATATTTGTTGTTATAGCAGATCCTCCCCCATTCTGAAGACATGACTAAACCATCACAACTGGGACTGTTCCATCTTGGTTTGCAGCATTTGGGTTTTGAGGCCAAATGTATAGTCTGGTTGTAGAGCATGTCTCTTCTTGTTATTTCACCCAACTTCTTCAGATATCGTACCTCATGTCTGAGTCTCTGGAGCCAGCTTTTGTTGGTTGTAGTAATTACCAATTACTCATATCCATAAGTCAAGACTGGAACATAGGCGGAGGGGTATACAGCCATCTTCGTCTTATTGCCAGTTTCTCTTTTGCTGAGGGACCCTCAGTTTATGGCCTGAAAAGTCTTCCAGCTGCTCTTTGGGTAGATTACTCTTCCATTTTGCCTCCATTCAAGTCCATGACAGCTCCAAGGTATTTAGAGTGGTCGACCTGCTCTAGGACTTGATCTCCCAGCATAATCTGATGCCTTTTTTCTACTTGTGTTATCATCATGGGTTTTACTTTGGAGCTGCAGATCTCCCTTTTTTTCTTCCAGATATAGAAGTTGAATCAGGGCAACACTTGCCGCCAAATATCAGCTTTGAAATACATACCTGTCTTATCTTCCAGCACTCCACAGAATACTTTCTTGTCCTCTCATTACAAGCATTGGTCTTGCATGAGAAGTATTAAAAGACTGGGAGACAGAATATCACTCTGTCTTACACCAGAGATGGTCCTGATTTCTTCTGACTTATGGTTTGATCCCCTAACATAATTTCAGCAAGTCCTGTAGAAGCTCTGAATAGCATGAATCAGAGGTGCTGGAATGTTCTTCCTTGCCAAGCACTCTCAAAGTTTGCTCAAAAGGACCTTGTAAAATGCCCTCTCCAGATTCAAAACACAAAGATACATTTCACCTTTACACTCAAGGGCCTTTTCACTCAGCTGCCTGAGTGTGAAGATACGGTCTTGAGTTCTTTGGTTTGCTTGGAAGCCTCAAAAGACCTCATTTATCTGTGGCCCAGCAAGGTGTCTAAGTCTCTGTTCTTGGATTCTAGAGTAAATTTTACCAGGAATATTAAGATGAGATATGCCCCCTTTGATTTCAACATTGTCAGTTGTTACCTTTTTTTATTATGAGTGTTATAATAGCAATCTCCAATCCTTAGCTTCAGTTTTAGCTTTTTTTCATTTTGTAATTTGAAAAAGCTCAAAACAGTTGTTGGGTTAAAGTTTCTTTTCAGACTCTTAGATTACAGAGTGACATCCACTCGTAATGTTTGACTTGGTCATGTATTGCAGGCAAGCATCGACATTACAAGATGATGTCACTCTATAATATAAAAATCTAAAGAGAACCTTTATCACGTTAGGCCTAAGTTTAGCAATAGAGGCTTTAATTTTTTTTTTTTTTAATTACCGAGCCCACACGAAGAATGTATCGATATCCATTTGACCAACATGACGGCCTTTATCTACTTTTCCGAAAATCAAACTCTACCATACCTCATAGTCTAGTTCCTGCTTTATTTGTGTTGTTTCTTCACATTCCATCTTCATACAGTTCTGGAGCAAAGATCCTTTTGGAGAAGACATGGCGTCTTTCTTAGATTTAATGAAGGAAAGATAAAATATGAGGTGCGTTATCTTTCGACTTCAGATGTAAACAGTCGGGCTGGCAAAATGGTTACAACGCTTGCTTCTCAAAGCAGAATTACCAGGTTAGAATCCAGACTACGCCACTTTAAGTCTACCCAACTGTACAGCTGGTAGCTCTGATGATAAGATGACAAAGACACCGAAGAGAATCTGGAAGTACTTCTTGGTCATTTTAAAGTATAGAGTTACTTCCCCTGATAGAAGTACTTGCTGTAAGGACACGGCGTTGCCCGGTTTTCCTAGTAACTGTGTAGGAAACAAATTATAGAGGAATAATGTTACTATCAGTGCCAGGAAAAGTATTAAACAGGATTATCCTTCAGAGATTAAAAGAGTCCATTGACAAGAAACTGAGAGATGAACAAGCAGGTTTTCGACAAAACAGATCCTGTACAGATCAGATAGCTTTTTTTTTTTTTAATTAATGAAGAAAAATATCCCGTTCAACCTCTGATGGGTTATAATTAGGATATATTGTTTTCAATTCCAAATAATATGAAAAACTGCCGATATGAGAAAGTGGCATCATACTTGTCACATCATTGTAAATGATCTTGCTACATGTTACTGGACATTAGGGAGTATTTTTTTTCTCTTATTTTTATAGTTTCATGTTCTCTACTTAATTCTCATTTTCTTTCCCCCCTGTCTCTTGTTTGTCTGTCCTTGACGAAGGCCTTGTGGCCGCAACGTAGGTTTTTCTTGTCCTTTCTCCTTGTAAGACGTATTACCATTTGTGTGTGTTTTTTCCCCCATTCAACCGTTTTACCCTCCTCTTACGGCAGTTCTCCTCATATACTTATATTAAATCATTGTAAATAGGGACAATTACAACTGTGCTTATATGTTAAATAAATTAAAAAATATATAAAATACAAATTAATAAATTAAAAAAAAACACACAAACAAACTCAAGAAGAAACTCTGAACAAGAATAATATTAAAGTGGAGGGGTGTAAAGGCCTGATTTTTCCAGTTATATAACTGACTTTAACAGATATTTAATTTACTTTCATCTGTTAAAAGTCATATGCATTGTAAGAACAGCATCAGACCTTCACATTCCCAGCTACTATATATTAACATTTGTTCGTGTTAAATATTATTTGACTATATTAGATAGCCACTTTGAGAATAATAGTTTAAGACAGTCTGGAATGAAATTCACCACTATACATCGGATTTGTGGACTACGAAAAGGCATTTGACAGTGTAGACAGAGAATCACTTTGGAAATTGATGAGGTACTATGGAGTTCCCCTGAAGATCATTAATTTAATAAAGAAAACATATTAAGACATGACATGCAGAGTTCTTTATGAAGGACAGCTTACAGAACCATTTGGGATAAGAACAGGAGTGCGACCGGGATGCCTCTTGTCTTCATTTCTTTTCTTACTAGCAACAGACTGGGTTATGAGAACATCAACAACACACAACAGAAATGGAATCCAGTGGACTCTGACTAAGCAGTTGGATGATCTAGATTTTGCTGATGACTTGGCTCTTCTGTCCCATAACCGTAATCAGATGCAGGACAAATTGAAAACACTCGATGAGAGGTCACAACAATTGAGCCTGAAAATACACAATAAAAGACAAAAATTATGAGAATAAATGCAGGTAATGAAAACAGGGTTGAACTTGAAGAAACACCAATACAAGATGTAGAATCGTACACATATCTTGGCAGCAATATAGACAAAGTTGGAGGGACAGACTGTGATATCAAAATAAGAATACTGTCGTAGATTTTTGATAGGTAATTAAGATATATTCCAGTCCCGTCTGAATAGAACTGAAAAAAGGTGATACTCAGTGAGAGATAATGCAAAGAAATGGATTTCACGAGTGAAATGGTGAAGGTAGAGTCTGTCTCTGGATTGAGAAGATACTCTAGTCCAGCCTAACGTTTAAGACTGAATTTTGTTGATCAGATATATATATATATATATATATATATATATATATATATATATATATATATATATATATATATATATATATATATATATATATACACACACACACACATATATATCAACCACTCACATACACACACAGATAAGTGACGACAAATTAGACGGTATAGAATTTGACTATACTGTAAAGAACCAACGGGCTGATCACCCGTTTGCCAGTCACTTCGATTACGGAAACAACAGCAAATGGATTGATTTGCCGTTGCCCTAAAGACGCCAATAGGCGTGATGGGAAACAATGGCAAAGAAAACCTATCTGCTGTTGGCCTAAGACGCCACTAGGCGTAATGGCCACTGACTGCTTTGACGGTCGGTGGCTAAGGACGGAAGAAGAAGAAGAAGAATACTGTAAAGAACAGAAGTTCTAATTTAATCTATTCTGAAATGAACAGTATTAGCAAACGTAAGAAAAAAAAGAAAACAAAACAAAGTGAGTACATTGATTATACAATAGAAGAATTATTCATTCCTTATTTCTCTCGCTTCAGACAAACTGTGGCCACATTCAGATTTGCTTACGTAATCGTTGATTACAACATCTGGAACATATTTTCATGATACAACAACAAATCCAGGGTTTGGTTTTTGGCAAAATAAGCCCCAGTTCCTCAAATGACTGATTTAATCCTCTTATTGGGGAACGCTTAATTTGTTACCTGTAAATGAATCTGTTTATGTCACATCAATTATTCAAGGTAGGAAAATACTTAAGAGATCTAAATGTTCACAACGTACAGTAGCTTGTAACTCCGAATAGTTAAAAAGCATGTCAGGTAGATAAATCTGTCTGGATAATTTCTCACCACAACAAAGTGGTCGGTAATCGGGTAGTGTTAATTTTGATGTTTCTTTGCCACAGCGGGGCTGAATGTAAATGAAAACAAAATCTGGGTAGCTAAATGTCCAGTTACTGTAATTCTTAGTATCATATATTGGTACGCTCTCTCTAGGTGAAACAAGAGGCCAACCAGGTCAACCTCGAAGAACCGATAGTCGCATAAGAATGTTTTTTCTTGTATTTTGTTGGACTATAGTTAGACCCCTTTCTCAGATTAAGACCGGTGGTAGATTTAGGTTTGTGACCCGTACCGTATATAGGAAGAAAATACAAACATTAACCACAATCTCAATTCTATCCTAACCCACGTAAAAGTATAATTTATTTTCCACTCGGTTATTAACTTTGATTAGAAAACACAAGTGTATAGCTTATCTTATCGTTCTTATTAACCCGAAAAATAGATTCTAGTCATTTACAAAATTACACAGACTGGATTTGAGATAAATATAAATTTCGTCAGTACTACCTCTAGTGCATTTACTAGTCAATTAAATTATCTCTTTTTCTGGATGATAGCGAGTAATTAAATTAAAGTTACAGCCGGAAAATTTAGCTATAAATTATTTTAATTCGCTAGTCAATTAACACAGAAAAATCCTAGTGAAATATAATGACGACTTTAACAATTAAATCACTCAAAATGCTAGCATAATATTATTTACCGCAACACAGATCTTTAAAACTATCTCCAATCGAAAAACTAAGTAAGTCCACTGGTATAATGGATCTAGAAATCGAAGCTAGATGTTCTGAAAAATTATGTGGGTACAAGATAAACTGAGTTTAAAGGAAGAGATATATATATGAAATAGGCAGAACATCACAATCTCTTGTTAGATTTCACGCCTTTCTCGTATTTTAAGGGGAAATCTGTGGTCGATTTCTGAATGAAAGTCAAATTTTACACTTATGCCGACCGCAGACGTTGTTCCACGAGCAAATTGTCTCTTTGATCTCCCTCGTTCCGTAGCTTAATTACATTCTCTGGGACTCAACGAACAGACGGCTGAGTGATAACTCTCTTTTGCTCATCAGTTGATAACTATAAGCTCACAAGAACATCACCAGAGTTAAATGCTGTGTTGTTGTGTAACTCGTGGTTTGAGTATGGAATGTCAACTCGACCTACGCAGGGGTGTGTAAGCATGAAGTGAGAGTGTAATACGCGAATGATAAGAAGAGTTCGTGGTGTTGACAAATGGTCTGTTTCTTACACTCATGTATGGCTGGAAGTCATCGACACCAACGACTGTGTACCTTTGCTACAGTTTAATTGGACGTACACACTCGACAGCACGGATAGTGACAAATCACAGGTTGGCATAATACATCATGGTACAGTGGATAAATGGTCTTGCAATGATACATGGGCACTCATGTAGAATAATAGCATAATGGACTGTCAGTAGACAAGCACTCAGTATTGCCCATATATATATATATCATCTGAGTTTACTGACAAAGCACGTCAGATTATAAACAACATTCAAGATGGCTTCTAGACCTAACCTCGTCTAGCGAAGATTCCTTTAAATAATGTTCAGCACATATTTTTCATATAATCATATTGAACCGCTAGTAATGGGTTCTCATGTGTAGCAGTGATCTCTGGACTCATCAAGCGATAATACGGGGCATCCCTTTCTCTTCTTGAAAGTCACAAAATATTTGGATACAAGATGGCTTCTTTCGTGAGCTGTCACTCACGTTTGGATACAGATAATGAATCTGTATTAAAGTTAGTCATTCATTAAATGTTCTCATTGCTCCGTAGATTCTATCATGATACAATTGACTTCATCATACAAAATATAGTGCTGCTAGAAATGAATGTCAACCATCTGGTTAAATATTCCCTCAGACGTACAAATCGTGTCTATCGAGAAACGGTGGCTTAGCAAGAGTTCATAAGAAGTGCTTTTGTTACCTTGGTATCAGAAATATGATTCTGCCATCCCCTTGGCAATCAAAATAAACACTGGGGTAAAGCATACACGATAGGTCTAAAACTACTATCACTTTCCCCTACACATATATCGATCACTTTTTCCGGCGACAAGCCGATTCAAAAAAACCACAGCCCCATCATCAGGGCGAAGCCAAATCACACCTCTCTAGCGACACATCCGCCGAACAGCCCTTTGACCTTTCTAGCGACAAAAGACCATATAGTTCGACTTAGACATGCAAAGATATTCAGATATAAGACAGACTCGTCCTACCCAGACAAACAATACACATAAATTCAGGCCATAGATACACTGAAGCAAGAACAATCTATTTCTACCCAAACAAAGAATAAATCGCAGTAAAACTGGATTCATCCGCGGAGTTCGATCGAAAGTGACGACACTCCTTTCAAGGGAAGTAACTCAATAATGACTTTTCCTTAAGCACTAAAAAGTATCTATTTTGTTTACAAAATATTTGCGAACATAACAAGCATACAAACGTATTATATTGTAAGATATCAAAGACTGCACGTAACAGTCTTACCACACCTCCCGGGAAAAAAAAAAAAATGGAACATTTTTTTTTTTTTGAAATGCATCTAGGAGCAACGTACAATAGGCTCACAACGCATGAATAATGCGCAGATGAAAATATCAGGAATAAATATAACGCCTAATATGAGGCTAAGTCGACTTATGGAGCGACTGGTGAGAATGTATCTCATAAACTAAGAGAAATTATTTCTCTACAAGTAAATTTTTCCAGGAAGGTGTCATCAAAGTATAATACAATTCTGGCAATTACACAATGCCTAAAAAATTTCATACCATAATTTCGTATTAGATATCTTAAATTTATGATTTATGAAGAAAAATCATCAAAGCACAGCGGTGAATAAACATCAATGAACCGCTAAGTAGTGATACAATCATTATATTATTAAATTAAAAATGTGTATCTATCTTGACATAGAAAGGAACTATTATAAACTAGACATATCAAGAAGTCTAAGACCTAATAGTTATGTGGAATCATGTGGGCATCTTGACAGAATGTCTGCCATCACATTATCTGATCCACGAATAGCTCGCACAGAGAAATGAAAAGGTTGAAGAGCAATTGCATATCGAGTAGACCTCGAGCTCTTCAAATTCTTACTCTGTATAGCAGTAAGAGCTTTTTGGTCGGTTTCTACTATGAAATGTGCGCCTAGAAGGAATCTCTGTAGTTTGAGGATCGACCAAACCATAGCTAATAGCTCACGGTCTAAAACCGAATAATTCCTTTCTGCCGCATTAAGTTTTCTGGAAATATACATTACAGGATGCAGAGTTCCAGAGTACTCTTGCATTAGTGCCGCTCCAATCCCAGTGGATGAAGCATCACTACGAAGAACAAATGTCTTATCTTTAGTAGGTAACACTAAAATAGGTGGTGTTGAAAACAATGTTTTAATCTTATCCAAAGAGCATTGGCATTCCTGAGACCAGTGGACCATATTAGGCGAACCTTTCTTTAAAAGTGTAGAAAGAGGTGCCATGAAAGAGGATAGATTCTGAATGAATCTGCCATAAAATTGAATAAGACCTAACAGACTTCTCACCTGTTTTTTAGTCTTAGGGATAGAGATGTTAAGTATCTTACTAGTATTATGGTCCTCTGTCTTTAGGAAACCATGACCAACTCGGTGGCCTAGGAAAGAAATTTCGCTAAAACCAATATAGGCTTTAGAGGGTTTCGCTGTCAGGTTGTGCTCGCGCAAAGTAGACAGCAATTCATCTAACCCTGAATAGTGATCTTCCCAAGTATCGCTGAAAAGACAGATGTCGTCTAGATATGCAATGACATCTGACCGATAAGATAGGATTCGGCGCATCATGCGTACGAATGTAGCTGGTGCGTTCATAAGACCGAAAGGCATAAAATTCCATTGGAACAAACCTCTAGGTGTTGAAAAAGCCGTGAGAGGTTTGGCGCGTTCAGATAAAGGAACTTGCCAATATCCTTTAGACAAATCAAGTTTAGTGAAAAAAATGAGATTTGGAGAGTCGAGTAAGTAGCTCTTCCAGTAAAGGCATAGGTTCGGCATCGAACTTCGTTACTTGATTCAATTTGCGATAGTCAACGCAAAGACGTATGTTATTGTCTTTTTTTCGAACAATAACCATCGGCGAAGAGTATGCAGAGGTGGATGGTTCGATTATTTTCAAATCTATCATCTCATCCAACTCTTTCTCGACCTGTGCTTGAAAATGTATAGGGATAGGATAAGGTCTAACCCTAATAGGAGTATGGTCAGTTAGAACAATGTCATGTTCAATGACATGAGTTTGTCCAGGGATGTCAGTGAGTACATCCTGAAATGTTTGCAACATAGTTGAAACTTGTCGCTGTTCTCCTAGAGACAAATCAGGAGAGACAGTAACGTTCTTCCATGATTCACTAGAATGAAGTGGGATCATTGGAAGAGGAAGATTTACATCTGAAAAACTTGTTTCCTCATCCTGTATCACGGACAGTGATGAGTAATGACCATGTTGTACTGGAGAATTGTCCGTTGCTTGGAAAATGGGTTGTAAATAATCCGGACGTTCATGGAATTCAGTAAGCATATTGATGTGGAAGGTTTTATGCTTCCCATCAATATCGACAATATAGTCGACATTGGAAATTTTCGATATTATATCGTACGGACCTTTCCAAGAAATAAGTAGTCTGTTTTCCCTACAAGGTAGTAATATAAATGCTTTGTCACCAGGACAAAGTTGTCGTAAGCATCTCTTCTTATTGGCAAATTGCCTTGCCTTCTGTTTCGCAAATTCAGAAGAAGAAGTTGCTAATTTGCATGCTTCGATAATCTTTTGTCTCAACGCGATGACATATTCGTAGGATGACTTTGTGTCATCGTCAATATTGTCAGCTGTTATGAGATCATGAAGCAACGACATAGGGCCACGCGGACGCGCGCCAAAGACGAGTTCAAAGGGAGAAAATCCTGTATGTTCATTGGGGACCTCTCTGTAAGCGAAGAGGGCCGCAGGTAAAACTCTGTCCCAGTCTTGAGGATGATCCTCAGTTATCTTCCCTAGTAAGTTTTTAAGTGTTCTATTAAGGCGTTCGACCATCCCATTAGACATTGGATGATAGATACTACTTAAAGATCTATCTATCTGCAGAGTAGACATTACTTGAGACATGGTATCTGATATTAGTTGGGTGCCATGGTCTGACAATATCTCTCCGGGGAACCCCAGACGAGAAAATATAAGCCAAAGAGCATCTGCAATATCAGCAGTAGTAATGCTCTTCAGAGGAATAGCCTCTGGCCAACGTGTGCACATATCAACACACGTCAAGATAAACTGATGTCCTCTGGCAGACTTGATCTTAAATGGACCAATAATGTCTATGGCCATTTTTTGAAACGGCCGAATAGGAATGTCTGCCGCCTGAATGGGTGCAGCATGCCGTGGACCTTTGGATTTAACTTCCTGACATACTTTACAAGATCGACAATAAATCCGTATGTCCTTGTTTACCAATGGCCAAAAGAAAGCCGCAAGGACTCTTGACTTAGTACGTGAAAAACCCATGTGTCCAGCACACTGAGAGTCGTGAGCGTGCTGCAAAATTTTAACTCTCAAATTCTTGGGAACCAGGATTTGAGAATGACTTGACGTAATGGAGTCTTGAACCATACGTACAAGTACGCCATTCTTCTTTGTAATCCACGATTTACGACTTGTGTCTTTATTCGGATCACCTTTAGTTGCAAGAATGAAGAATTTCTTCAGAGTGGGATCATCTTCTTGCTGTTTTATAAACGAGTCACGAGAAATTACCAAGGGATCATCTTGGTTATGCACTTCATTATCTTCAGTAGATGAAGTTTGAGGCATATTAAGAGCCTGAGCTCTAGTGACTACAGCGTTAGCAATCTGCATGTTTTGCCTTTCCCACGCGGAAATTTGTTGCGGAGTGCATTCTTTGACTCCATGAATGCGACCGATGATGAGGTCAGCGATCGGATTCGGAAGAAGACATGCGTGTACATCTCCTGTAAAGAAAGGAGTAGCAATCCTAATGATAGCAGTAGAGTATTTCTCTAATGTGCCGCCAAATGTTACACATTTGACTACTTGTCCAGTGGCACGGGAAGGATCTACGAGTGACTGCCTAACACCAATTGTGGTGCATCCAGAATCAAATAGCACGGAGACTGGATTGTTATTTACTAAACCCTTATGTAAGACAAGAGAACCTCTTCCATCATGCGCGACTGATGCAGGAAGAGCAGGAAGAGGATGGCCGCAGCTTAAAGTAGACACTGTGGTTGGCTCAAATAATGTTTTGCATTGGGGGGCACTGAGATGCTCTCCCAAAATCAAAAGCGGAACATGCCATATTACTAGCGTCATTATTATCTTTACTCTGTTTATAGGCTTCATGAGACTCTTGTTGTGCAGAGTTTGCCTGAAAATGTGGTTTATGTCTTCTGTTTTGAGATCTACCTCGGTTATTATTACCTCTGTAGTTATTGTTACCTTTATTGTAACCCCTATTTGGGTTTGAGTCATAGTTCTCTTGGTTACCATTATCATATTCATTATAATGAGTATCTCTGTAATTGCGATCTTGTTGACTCCAAGACGGATACCTCGGATAGTTTCTATAATTACTTCCTCTATGGAAATTGCTATAATTGTGACCACCCCTGTGTCGAGAGCTATCAGCTCGTCTCCAGTTCTTTGAAGAAGAACCCTGAAATGATTGGTTACCTTGGTTTTGATAACTATTATGGTTACCTTTTTTATCAAATCTGTTTTGAGGTCCCTGAAATCTGTGTGAATAATTGGGATTGTATGGTGTTGCTGAAGCAACTGGCATACTCTCCTTAATCTTAGTGTTGCCAAAAGTCACGTCGGGGTGTGCAGTGACATATTGGGAACAATATTCTTCCATTTCCTTTAGAGATTTGGGTTTACGCTCATGTATAAATTCAAGGAATGGTTTGTTAACACATGACATAATCTTATCTCTGAGCAACAAATCCATAAGTCCTTCATACGTTTTTTCTGTTTTGGAAAGCTCAATCCAACGATCAACTGTGAGACGTGCCTTTGCGATGAATTCTGAGAATTCTACACCTGTCTCAGGCACCATCGTCTTAAACAAAAGGCGATAGCCTTCCTCACTTAGCTGGTATTTTTTTTATCAAAGCCGCCCTAATGACATCATAATTATCCTTATCTGCTTCTCCTACAAGGCATAATCTAGTCAGAGATTCACCTTTCAAGTTTTCTGCTAATTGATTAGCGTATTGTGATTTATCCACATTATGTGTACGACAAGAACGTTCAAATCTATCCAGCCAGAATGTAATATCGTCACTGGACTGATTGAACGGTGGAACCTTAACCTTGTAAGTAGAAGGTTTACCATTACCACTAGATGCCTGATTAACATTACTCATACTTGTCAATCTCAATTTCTCTAACTCAAATTCATGTTCTCTTATTGCTTTTTTTTCTTCAGCTTCTCTGTCTAATCTTTTTTGTTCAGCTTCCCTGTCTAATCTTTTTTGTTCAGCTTCACTGTCTAATCTTTTTTGTTCAGCAGCAGCTTCTCTTTCTAATTTTTTTTGTTCAGCTTCAAATCTCCTTTCCTCCACCTGCATCTGCAATTTCTTTTGTTCAGCAGCAGCATCAGCTTCTTTTTCTAATCTTTTCTCTTCAGCCAGAGCTTTTCTCTCTTCTGCAGCAGCTTTTTTTTCTTCTATTTGAAGTTTTCTCTCCTCTGCAGCAGCTTTTCTTTCTTCTGCAGCAGCAGCTAATGTCTTGTCATATTGAGCAACTTACCATTCTTCTAATTGTTGACCAGTCTTATCAAGGGCTTTCCCTTGTATAATGAAGTATTCTAATGTAGACATGATGTCTAACAATAATACTAATCACTCGAAACAATAATAATACCACAAGTTCTTAATGACTTGATTAATCAGCACACTATCCCAATATCTGTGTGTCACAAGCCTTAATAAGGTCTTGTATAACAGTAATAATAATCAAGTACTGTTTTATACCATAATCCAAGTGCAGTGCACAAGCAATAGTGTCTTATGAAATATACCTATATAAAACATATGTCAACCAACAGAATACATAAAGTACAAATAAGACTGACAATACGAAAACGTTTGCAGAAATCAAATAAATCAAATAGGGAAATCAATGAAAGTAATCACTGAATCTGCAAGGAATAACAACACAAATGACGTCACAGTATATGAATATAAATTGTGAATAGAACTGAAAGATAGAAAAGGGTAGACTAACAAATTACAAACAAATCAAAACAAAACTAAAGAACAAAGAAATATTACAAAAATACCAATAATTACAGTCTTCACAGCTAACACAAATAGCAACTAGTTGTTGCAAGCAAATTTCCAATTAAGGAAATTGCACCTAAAGAAAACGCCCACAACGGACCCTCTATCACGTGGGATATTCTGTTGTGAGGACACCGCCCAACCTAAACACAACCCGCTGACATATAAACTAATATACTATACAAACAAATAACATGTAAACATAAATATATAAATTATGTGTATGATAGTATGTGTTGCAAAATAGGCTCAGTTTTACAGTAATGGCAAAGTTATTCTTATGAAAATAAATAAACTGCCACTTTATTGAATTACAAATTCTGGCCTTAAATATTAAAGTTCAACACAATAGCAGAACATAAGAAGATCCATCGATGAAAGTAGGGCTTCTTAGTTCAATAATACTGTCTTCCTGTTAATATTGACAAGAATTGATCCAACTGTTCTGTGAAACTCTGTAATGTCTAATGTAAAAATGTCAACAACGCTGACCTACATACTGCATTCACTTGACAGGTCACGTGACGAAGTGTTGACAAAGAGCAAACTAATACTGTAAGTGTGTCGTATCAGCCACAGGAAACGGTCTGGTATCGGTAGTCTGTTGACTTCTCAACTTCCGCGAGGTCAAACCCAGAAAGCTGGTCCACCAGTTGATAACTCTCTTTTGCTCATCAGTTGATAAATATAAGCTCACAAGAACATCACCAGAGTTAAATGCTGTGTTGTTGTGTAACTCGTGGTTTGAGTATGGAATGTCAACTCGACCTACGCAGGGGTGTGTAAGCATGAAGTGAGAGTGTAATACGCGAATGATAAGAAGAGTTCGTGGTGTTGACAAATGGTCTGTTTCTTACACTCATGTATGGCTGGAAGTCATCGACACCAACGATTGTGTACCTTTGCTACAGTTTAATTGGACGTACACACTCGACAGCACGGATAGTGACAAATCACAGGTTGGCATAATACATCATGGTACAGTGGATAAATGGTCTTGCAATGATACATGGGCACTCATGTAGAATAATAGCATAATGGACTGTCAGTAGACAAGCACTCAGTATTGCCCATATATATATATCATCTGAGTTTACTGACAAAGCACGTCAGATTATAAACAACATTCAAGATGGCTTCTAGACCTAACCTCGTCTAGCGAAGATTCCTTTAAATAATGTTCAGCACATATTTTTCATATAATCATATTGAACCGCTAGTAATGGGTTCTCATGTGTAGCAGTGATCTCTGGACTCATCAAGCGATAATACGGGGCATCCCTTTCTCTTCTTGAAAGTCACAAAATATTTGGATACAAGATGGCTTCTTTCGTGAGCTGTCACTCACGTTTGGATACAGATAATGAATCTGTATTAAAGTTAGTCATTCATTAAATGTTCTCATTGCTCCGTAGATTCTATCATGATACAATTGACTTCATCATACAAGATATAGTGCTGCTAGAAATGAATGTCAACCATCTGGTTAAATATTCCCTCAGACGTACAAATCGTGTCTATCGAGAAACGGTGGCTTAGCAAGAGTTCATAAGAAGTGCTTTTGTTACCTTGGTATCAGAAATATGATTCTGCCATCCCCTTGGCAATCAAAATAAACACTGGGGTAAAGCATACACGATAGGTCTAAAACTACTATCACTTTCCCCTACACATATATCGATCACTTTTTCCGGCGACAAGCCGATTCAAAAAACCACAGCCCCATCATCAGGGCGAAGCCAAATCACACCTCTCTAGCGACACATCCGCCGAACAGCCCTTTGACCTTTCTAGCGACAAAAGACCATATAGTTCGACTTAGACATGCAAAGATATTCAGATATAAGACAGACTCGTCCTACCCAGACAAACAATACACATAAATTCAGGCCATAGATACACTGAAGCAAGAACAATCTATTTCTACCCAAACAAAGAATAAATCGCAGTAAAACTGGATTCATCCGCGGAGTTCGATCGAAAGTGACGACACTCCTTTCAAGGGAAGTAACTCAATAATGACTTTTCCTTAAGCACTAAAAAGTATCTACTTTGTTTACAAAATATTTGCGAACATAACAAGCATACAAATGTATTATATTGTAAGATATCAAAGACTGCACGTAACACTGAGGTAGGTAACTGCAATTGTCGCCCCTTTCTGTTCTTCATTCGCTTATTCCCCCTGAGAAAGTGCAATCTATCAAGGTACAACTTTTGAATTATTGCCCTTTATTCTCCAAATATACAACCCGTTCGCTCAGTCTGGCCTGTCACTAACGACGATTGTCTAATCGCTGGCGTTATAATTCGGTTAACTGCTCTTACTCGCTAGCGGTTACATGTCCAGTCGTGGATTAGTTACTCGGTCTGTTTACAAACATTCCTAGTGCCTGTAAGACAATAGAGAAACGAAAATATAGGCGTGGCTAAATTAAGAGTGAGACAGATATCTAAGTGTAGGGGTTCTGCCGTTAACCAAAACGTGCATACTAATAAGGAAGCCAGGTGGAAGCAAAGACGTGTTGATATATGTAATCTATTTACATAATCTCTGGCACAAATACAAAAAGCAAGAGGAGCTTTCATTGCAATGGGAAATATATGGAGATCAAGAGAAATCGGATCCAACACGAAAATAAGAATCTTCAACTCAAATGTGAAGTCAGTCCTATTGTATGGCTATGAGACATGCAGAACAACAAAGACAACAACCAAAAAGCTGCAGACTTTCATAAATGGGTGCTTGCATAGAATAGAGGGATTAAAATGGTATGACAAGGTTATCAACGTAGAACTGATGACAAGAACTAGACAAGTGCCAGTGGAACAAGAGATGAGAAGAAGACGATGGCGATGGATAGGACACACACTGAGGAAACCTGTTGATAGTTTTACAAGGCAGTCCTTGTTCTGGAATCCCCAGGGCAAGAGAAGCAGATGTAGACCAAGAAGCACATGGAGAAGAGAACTGGAAACAGAGATGAAAATGATAAGGAGAACGTGGAAAGAACTTGAGATGATGGCACGTGACAGGAGGACTTGGCATGTGTTTGTTGAAGGCCTATGCTCCTTTGGGAGTAGAGGGTTATAGTAGTAGTAGTGCGATATTTTGGGCGACTGTGGATTATTTCGGGGGATATATTAGGCAACTTTGGGATATTTCGGGCGATATTTTTAGTCACGTCGGGTGATGTTTTGGTCAACTTTGAGCGATATTTTGTTACTTTGGGCAATATTTTGGGCGACTGTGGGTTATTTTGGGGGGATATTTTGGACAACTTTGGGATATTTTGGGTGACGACCATATTTTGCGTGACTTTGGGCTACTTCGAGCGATATTTTGTTATTTTTGGCCATATTTTGTGTAATTTTTGGGTGATACTTTGAACGACCTTGGACAATATTTTGGTGACTTTGGGCGATATTTTGGGCGACTGTAGGCCATTTATTGCGATATTTTGGGCAACTTTGAGCGATTTTTTTGGGCGACTTTTGACGATAATTTTGCTGACTGGGCGATATTTTGTGTGACTTTGGGTTATTTCGGGCGATATTTATGGCTACTTCAGAAGATATTTGCGACTTTGAGAGATATTATGGTCGACTTTGGGCGATATTTTGGGTGACTTTAGGCGATATTGTGTTTTACTTTGAGCGATATTTTGTTACTATTCGCACTATTATAGGTAAGTTTATGGGCGACTGAACTATTTTAGGCTCCTTCGGGAGATACTTTGTACGACCTTGGGTGATACTTTGGATAGCTTTTTGGGCGATGTTTTGGGCTACTTTGAGCGATAATCCTTGTGTTACTTTGGGCAACTTCTTAGAATTTCTGTCTGTCCGTTTTAACAGTTCAGTTTCTTTTTTTTTTAAATCCGGGCAATGCCGGGTATAACTGCTAGTGTATCAATAAGATGAGTGGATTTATGATTCGCGGCATGTTTTCTTGTTTATCTTTATCAGGTCTCTTGATTTCCTTTATATTTGAATCAACATTTGTGTTCTCACAGCAGTTATCTGGTTTTAAACATTGACTTCTTCCTTTGTTTTTAAATGCTGCTCTTTGTTGTTACTTTTCCACAATTCGGTGCTTCTCCATTTATTTTTTATTTAATTGTTTGGTGCTTATTGTAAATATCTTCTGAATAGTTATCTTTAACAGATACATATTTTGGGACTTGATGGCGAAGGATGCAAATAATCTATTCGCATTTGGTTGACGCTGAAGCCGTTTTTTTTCCCTTGATATTTACTTGTTTTAAAAAAACTATATATCTTACATACAACGAATGCTCCCATAAGGGGAGGTCAGTAAGAGGCTCTCTATGCTTTGAAAGGCCCAACCGCCCCAACGTCGTGTTGTCAGACTACCCATTTATAGCTGGGTGACAAACGAGTGTCGCTATCTAGTTTTAAACTCGGTAACTCTGCATTGAGAAGCCAGTGCTGTGACCATTTTGCCAGCTCGACTTTTCATATTTGAAGGCGAAAGATACGCACCTCATTTAAAATAAAATCTGTCCTTCATTAAGTCTGAGAAAGCCGCCATTTAAACTCCAGATGAAACTATCCGCCAGTACTGTAGGCTACCCAGGTGAAGAAACAACACAAATAAAACAAGAACTAGGTTATACGGTATGGTAGAATTGAAGAAAAGTGGACAAAGGCCGCCATGTTGATCAATTGGAAATCGATACATCTGCCGTGTCGCTTCGATAATAATAATAATAAAAAAGCTCTAATGCTAAAATTAACCTTAACACAACTACAGTCTTGAGGCTTTTGAAAAATTACAACAAAAACTGAGTGAAATGAACAACTTTGACATTTGGTTGATATGGCTCCAAAAAAGAATTCAGAAACGCAGTAACAGAGGAGTTAAGGTTGGGTTAGGCTTAGATGTCCTTACCCTAAACTTTAATTTAAATCCTAATGACGTTGAAGACTTTCTAGGATGATACAGAAGAAAATGGTCAACTGTTCTTCATTTCAATTAAAAAAACTCAAGCACTAATCTGAACAAAAACCAAAATTATAATAATGAAGTCTGCCATCTTTTAAATGCAGCTTCGAAACAGAATCAGAAACACAGTAAAAAGGGGTTAGGTATAGGAATCCTAACCCTGATGGTGAGTGTGAATTATCTGGATGGAGTTGATATAAATATCCCATTAAACTTCATTTCATCCCAAACCTTTAGCCTAGACTGTTTCAAGCTTTAAAAAAAAGTATTGAAGTCCAACTTATTTTAATGTGGGATCTATAGCCACATGGGCAACATAGCAGATTTATACAAATTTTGTTTAAAATGTGTACTGTGTAGGCCTATGTATAAATCTATATATATATATATGTTGTAACAATAACTGAAAGATATAAAATCTGATTGCATCAACTGACATTTTCATTTGGAAGGCCACCTGCAATATATTTCTAGCGTCTTCTGTCTGTTCAATATAATCGGCTATTTCCCATAAGTTTCTTAATGTTATCCTCTTACTTGCAACACTGCTTTTCTCTTTCACGTAAGCCTTGAACTTTTCCTTCATTATGGTTTTCAGCACAGTGGTAGGCCTATTTACATGATCAAAATATTTTGACTTTCCCAGCTGTTCTAGGATTCTCGCACCCTCCCCCCTTTCTTGAGAATTGCATTATTCTTCTATATATTCAGTTCTTTGATCCTTAGCCGCCGACTGTCAAAGCAGTCAGTGACCATCATGCCTGGTGGTGTCTTGTAGGGCAGCAACAAATTGCTTCCACCTTATTCGCTCAGCGGCTATCCTTCATACAGTGCCCCAGCTCTGGTTTATTCTTTGCATCTCAGCCTTAACAGGTCTCCTCTAAGTTTTTTTGGTTGCACTTTCTTTCACTTTC
>JAMPIV010018229.1:965000-1123527 GCA_024509875.1 Oreohelix idahoensis | reverse complement strand
TGACCTTAATGATAGCAGGTTGTGTGACCTGGGATGATTATCCTGGTGTCGTGACCTGGGTGTAAATTCTGATTGTGTTACCTGAAATTTATAGCAGGTATGTGGACCCTGGAATGACATTCTGGTGTGTGACCTTAATGATAGCAGGTGTGTGCCCTGAATGATTAGCAGGTGTGGTGACCTGAATGATATCTGGTGTGTGACCTGTAATGATATCTGGTTGTGATAGTCCTAGACTTTCATATTAGTTTTTAAAAAAAAAATTATTTTGTGAGCCTCATGGTGTGCTTGCACTGTCAAAACCTTTCTGTACTTTATACTTTCATTTCTTCTCCATCTCCAGCTCTTTAGTCTCATTCTTTTGTTGTTTTCTTACCCCATACATGATACAGCATAGTGGCTGTTCCGTTTGGCAGCTCTATTATATCAGGTCACAGAATCCATGACTATGTATTGTTCTTGTCATGAATATTGCTGGTTAACTCTCTCTCTCTATGTTTCAGATTTCCTGTATGTGAACTACGCAGTGGCTGCTCCATGCAAAATCAACATTTTTTTTTTTACCTGTGGTTTCCATGTCAAGTCGGTAAGAAAGAGTTTTGTTCAAGCTTATCTGTATTCTGGGGGTAACAAAAGAGTTTGTTCAAGCTTATCTGTATTCTTGGGTAACAAAGAGTTTGTTCAAGCTTATCTGTATTCTTGGGTAACAAAGAGTTTGTTCAAGCTTATCTGTATTCTTGGGTAACAAAGAGTTTGTTCAAGCTTATCTGTATTCTTGGGTAACAAAGAGTTTGTTCAAGCTTATCTGTATTCTTGGGTAACAAAGAGTTTGTTCAAGCTTATCTGTATTCTTGGGTAACAAAGAGTTTGTTCAAGCTTATCTGTATTCTTGGGTAACAAAGAGTTTGTTCAAGCTTATCTGTATTTCTTGGGTAGTTTTTATTTATCTCTTCGGAGAACCAACAACAGTCATGCTTTGTGCTCCTTATGCAACAAGAATGGATAAGCAGAAGACAGCCTTTATTTTATAGTATTTTTATTTCATTTGATCTTGTTTTGTTCTGTTCCACAATTCAAAATATCTGAAATGTTGTTGGCTTGTGTTTAAAAACAGACATAACTGGTACATTTGTGTACTTACATAAACCCTAAATGGAAGTATCTGGTTATTACGAATCTGAACACTAGGCCTTATGGGAAGTACCATACCAATATACAAAAAAGTATCTAAAAAATTAGAATCTGTATAATGGAGACAACAAAATAACTGATTAAGATTGTAAAGTCTGAAGTAAATTTAAAAGAGAAATGTTAAAAAAAGAAGTGGAAACTTGAACAGCAGCCATTGAGAGTGAGCAAATAAAAAAAGAATGAAACACCTGATAAACTCACACAACATATGTCCAGATGACAAACATTTTGTCAACTAATATTACTTTAAAGGAGCGAGGAGAAAACATAAAGGAAAGAACTTTCTTGGCAAAGCTTGGAAGATGGATATTCTGTATATTATGTCTACGCACAGCTCTCCAGGAATAAAATGACCCAGCAGAGACATAACCCAACCATCTTTGAGAATTCTGAAACAAAATTTTTCTCTACGATAAAAAAACTGGCTTCTGGGCAGAGGACAGACCAAGAGGCAGATGGATAGACAACTTCATAGACATTTTACATCACATCACATCAGTCAATGTGACACACATCACATCAGTCAATGTGACACACATCACATCAGTCAATGTGACACACTTGGTTCAACTACACACTTCAACTCCCTACATCACATCAGCCAATGTGACACACTTGGTTCAACAATGTAAACGTCAACTCCCTACATCACATCAGCCAATGTGACACACTTGGTTCAACAATGTAAACATCAACTCCCTACATCACATCAGCCAATGTGACACTCTTGGTTCAACAATGTAAATGTCAACTCCCTACATCACATCAGCCAATGTGACACACTTGGTTCAACAATGTAAATGTCAACTCCCTACATCACAGCACATGGACTAAACATGTAAGTAGACCACAGGGAATAAAGTAATGTGATAGACCAAAGGGAATACAGTTATCTGGTCAGAATTAAGACAGACGAGCACAAACTGCAAACTTGTATGGATTAAGATCTAGACCAGAACAAACTGGAAACTTGTAAGAATTAAGATAAACCAGCACAAAACTGGAAACTTATATGGACTAAGCTAGACCAGCACAACCTGGAAACTTGTATGGACTAAAATCTAGACCTAGACCATACTAGGAAATGGGGGGAAAAAAGCTGAGATTAATAATTTTAGTAAACAAAAGCATTGTCCTGGCCAGAAATATCTGGCCACGACCAAATGAGGTCTCTTGAACAAAAACAAAAGTATAATGAAATAAAATATACCATGGTTGGCAGGAGACTATGTACCACTTTAAACAGAATCTAAAGATTACATCTTAAAAGACACAAACAGAAATGCTAAAATTATACAGCTCCAGGCAAGCAAACTTCAAATGACAAAACCAAATGCCTGACACAAGACAATGTTATGTGAAAAAATAAAAAATGTAATGGAAACAGGGAGTGTCTGACACTGATAGAGGAATAATATAACCTAATTTTCATGTGTTTGACAAAGATGGAAGAATAATATAACCTAATTTACAATCATACAAAGAAATCATAACCATAAATTACAATCACACACACAAATAATACAACTCACATTACAATAACACACATTAAACATTCAACCTACATTGCAATAACACACATTTAAAATTCAAGCTACATTACGATCACATAAAAGGGAAATGGATCCTGCATTACAATTACACATGAAAAATACAATCTTCAATGTAATAACACATAGTGAAAAGAAACCCTACAGAACAATCATATGCAGGGACAATACAACCTATGCTACAATCCCACACAGGGAAATCACAGCCTGCATTAAAATTACACACAGGAAAAATGCAATTTAAATCCAATTTAACAGCCTGTGGAAGCATAAAAGCAGTATAGAACATAAAGTATAAAGTAATCTAAGTGCTTTGAACTAGGAAGAAAAGAAATAGAAAAAAAAAGAGCCAGGGAGCCAGACCTCCAGGACGACCCAGAGTCCGCTGGGAGGACAACATCTCTGAAGGACCAAGGACTAGAATGGAACCAGGCCAGGAAGAAGACAACTGATAGGATAGTACGGTGCTCTCTCTTCCAAACCTCTACATCTCACAGTGAAAGAGGAACAACTTAGTAAGTAAGACAAAAAATTGGAAGATAACACTTGCAGGAACACATTTTATGTTGTTTGTTGTTGCCACACAGACTAAAATACCTGATTAAAGTCAGTTGAAAGGATGCAATCAAAAGTGTGATATTAAATCATTCAAAGAATAAACACTGAGAACAAAAGAAAATATTTTGACAACATGTGGTACCCTGTGGCTAATTGGTTGCTTGTTATCATGTCTGAATTTAAAAAAAAAACAAAACAAACAAAAAACATTTAAATATAAATTCAGTTTCTTTGAAGGCTACATTTTCAGACATTTCTGATTACCTGTTACTAAACAGAACAGACTACATTTGTCAAAAACAATCTTAAACACATTTAATACGCACCACAAAGCACACACTCATTCAAAAAAATCAGTATGGTGCCAAATGTTAAACCTAATTTTCTCAGAATTTACCATCTTTGGCAGCATGTCTACATGAATGTATAAGTTTTCCTGTTTTAATTTCTGTTCACCATTAGAAAGGTCTTTGAATGTTGGTTCTTGTGACACGAATATCTGATCTTCAATCTTCAACCAGACTTTCACAGAATTTAACATTTTAGACTAAATAACTTCACTAGTTTTTCACCCAAATTTTTAGTCTTTATAAAAAAGGGAATTTTAAAAAAAGGTAACATTTATGCTGAAATAATATATAAACATGATGACATATTACTGATGTCACAGAAATAAATCCTCTATTTTACATTCAGCACCCCAAGAATTGTGACACAAAGAGAAAATTTTTCTACATAAATATTTTAACTATAATAAATAGTCCCTTCAGTCATAACTGACTATGGTAATGCACCCCTGAGGTGACAGCCCTCAGCTGCTTATTTTCAATGTTTTTCTCCTTAATTCTGCTTGTTGTGTGATCTTCTTTTCGCCCAATCTGAGGTGGGAATTCATAAATGTTATAACTATGGCAGTATAAATCTGGATACTACATAAGTTTAAATATACATTAATAATGAGTGTCTAGATTCAGCATCATTACCGTTTAGCCTCCAAGTGGTAAAGGCATTAAAAAAACACCTGCCATGTCCTGTACAATTCATTCACTGTTTTCCCATGTTCTCTTTATTCATTTCATGCCTGTTTTATGTTTTTCAGTTTTCTTATACCTCACTTACCCTGTGGATTCCCCCCAAAAAACTGCCTTGTAATACTATTAACAAGTTTTAGCAATGTGTGTTCTATCCATTGCAGCATTTTCTTTCAATCTCTTGTTTCTATTGCACTTTTCCTGAGTTCCACATTGGTGATCTTGTCATCAGTTCCCTATTGGTAATCTTGTCATCAGTTCCACATTGGTGATCTTGTCATCAGTTCCACATTGGTGATCTTGTCATCAGTTCCACATTGGTGATCTTGTCATCAGTTCCACATCAGTGATCTTGTCATCAGGTCCACATTAGTGATCTTGTCATCAGTTCCACATTAGTGATCTTGTCATCAGTTCCACATCAGTGATCTTGTCATCAGGTCCACATTAGTGATCTTGTCATCAGGTCCACATTAGTGATCTTGTCATCAGTTCCACATCAGTGATCTTGTCATCAGGTCCACATTAGTGATCTTGTCATCAGTTCCACATTAGTGATCTTGTCATCAGTTCCACATCAGTGATCTCATCACACCATTTGAATCCTTCTATTCTACGCAAACATCCATTTATGAACGTCTGCAACTTCTTGGTTGTTAGTGTTTGGTGTTCTCTGTGATTCACAGCCATACAATCTGACTGACTTGACATCTGAGTTGAAGATTCAGATTTTTATGTTGACTTGATTTCCAAATATTTCCCAATGTAATGAAAGTTTCTCTAGCCTTTTGTATTCTTATTTTGATATCCGTGTCTGTCCCTCCAATATTGCTGTCACAATATAAGTTTGATTCTTCACCTTGTAGTGCTATTTCTTCAAATTCAACGTTGTTATCATTTCTTGCATTTATTCTCATTATCTTTGTTTTGTTGCTGTGTATTTTCAGACTCACCTACTGTGATCTTTCATCAAGCGTGTACTGATCATTCAGTATGAAAGACACAGTGCATTTCCAGCAATGTTATGAAATGAGGACCACTTTAGAAAATTTGTGAAGCAAATACAATTTTATAAGCAAAAAAAAACAACTAGTTTTTACAAATGTTTTTATGTGATAAAACTTCAGCAATGTTTTCTATGAAAACGTAAATAGATGGTCTTAAATACGTAGTTACTATGGATATGAATAAGGTAACTAATTGTCAAACGTCATGATAAAACTGATATCATCATACTTTCAACATCTTCAAACATGGATAATATTGTAGTAGATTTTAATATGTAATATTTTCAAAGTTGGAGTCTTTCAAAGACCATTACTGCAATTCTAGTATCTCAACATTGATGTGCTACCAAGTTCATCTTGTTACAACATAAACAGAATAATGGCATTTTCTTGGAATGAAGTGTTCTTACGATTACTTCACATTTTAAAGTGATGAGAAAAGATCACTAACATACCAACTGCTGACAAGAAACAAGAATAATGAAGCAAGACTTGACTTTAAACCACGCTGCCCATACTTCCACCTTGAGATCATCTCATGACAAGATACATGAATAATGCAAAAAGACTTGACGCTAAACCATGCTGCTACCTCATGATCGTTTCATGTGCTCTCATTTATTGACAAAAATTTAATAACTTCCTGTCTACGGTACTATTTATCTGTCCTGTTGTTGACTTCTTTCTACCCATGATGTCTGGTATCGACTTTCCCTATCTCTTTTCCCTTCAATCTGTCCTATTGTCATGATATACTCCACCTTTCCTCTTCTCATAACATGCCCCAAAAAAGTACATTGCTTCTTTCTAACTTGTGAAATAAGTTTCCTTTGTACTTTGGCCTCTTTAAGGACATCCTCATTACTCTTTTTAGCTGTCTATGGTATTTTTAATATTCTTCTGTAAAACCACATCTCTGTGGCCTCTAGTGTTTTTCCTACTTGGTTAATAATTGTCCATGACTCACTTTCATGTGCCAGGATTGGTTCTATATAATTCAGAAAAACTCTCACTCTTCCTCCACATTCTTTTGTATTAAACTTCTAATATTCATGCTTTCTTATTGAGTTCTTTGTTGGCAGACGTGTAGAGGATAGTTTCAGACATTCAAGTCGGCCATTTTTTACAGCAGGATATTTTTTAATTGATGTAAATATACTTTTGTTACTTGTTTTCTTTCTTCTGGCACATCTTCAACAGTTAAAATAATCTCGTGTATTTTTTACTCCCAGTTTTTGAATCACTGATTAATATTTTTACAAGATCAAATGTGTGCAACCAAGCAGCAGATTCTAGAGTTTACATAAGAGTAAATAAGAAGACTTCTCATTTGTTGCTAATAAAAATTGTGGGCTATAAAGGTCAAGGTGAAGGAACAAAGTAGCAAGATAGTCTGACTAAGGTACAGGACACAGGAGAGCAAGTCTCACTAAGGTATAGGACACAGGAGACCAAGTCTCACTAAGATACAGGACAAAGTAGAGCAAGTCTCTCTAAGATACAGGACAAAGTAGAGCAAATCTCACTAAGGTATAGGACACAGGAGAGCAAGTCTCACTAAGGTACAGGACACAGGAGAGCAAGTCTCACTAAGATACAGGACACAGGAGAGCAAGTCTCACTAAGATACAGGACACAGGAGAGCAAGTCTCACTAAGATACAGGACAAAGAAGAGCAAGTCTCACTAAGGTATAGGACACAGGAGAGCAAGTCTCTCTAAGATACAGGACAAAGTAGAGCAAATCTCACTAAGGTATAGGACACAGGAGAGCAAGTCTCACTAAGGTACAGGACACAGGAGAGCAAGTCTCACTAAGATACAGGACACAGGAGAGCAAGTCTCACTAAGATACAGGACACAGGAGAGCAAGTCTCACTAAGATACAGGACAAAGAAGAGCAAGTCTCACTAAGGTATAGGACACAGGAGAGCAAGTCTCACTAAGATACAGGACACAGGAGAGCAAGTCTCACTAAGGTACAGGACAAAGTAGAGCAAGTCTCACTAAGGTACAGGACAAAGTAGAGCAAGTCTCACTAAGATACAGGACAAAGAAGAGCAAGTCTCACTAAGGTATAGGACACAGGAGAGCAAGTCTCACTAAGGTACAGGACACAGGAGAGCAAGTCTCACTAAGATACAGGACACAGGAGAGCAAGTCTCACTAAGATACAGGACACAGGAGAGCAAGTCTCACTAAGGTACAGGACAAAGTAGAGCAAGTCTCACTAAGATACAGGACACAGGAGAGCAAGTCTCACTAAGATACAGGACAAAGTAGAGCAAGTCTCACTAAGGTACAGGACAAAGTAGAGCAAGTCTCACTAAGGTACAGGACACAGGAGAGCAAGTCTCACTAAGATACAGGACACAGGAGAGCAAGTCTCACTAAGATACAGGACAAAGTAGAGCAAGTCTCACTAAGGTACAGGACAAAGTAGAGCAAGTCTCACTAAGATACAGGACAAAGTAGAGCAAGTCTCACTAAGGTACAGGACAAAGTAGAGCAAGTCTCACTAAGGTACAGGACACAGGAGAGCAAGTCTCACTAAGATACAGGACACAGGAGAGCAAGTCTCACTAAGATACAGGACAAAGTAGAGCAAGTCTCACTAAGGTACAGGACAAAGTAGAGCAAGTCTCACTAAGATACAGGACACAGGAGAGCAAGTCTCACTAAGGTACAGGACAAAGTAGAGCAAGTCTCACTAAGATACAGGACAAAGAAGAGCAAGTCTCACTAAGGTATAGGACAAAGTAGAGCAAGTCTCACTAAGGTATAGGACACAGGAGAGCAAGTCTCACTAAGATACAGGACAAAGAAGAGCAAGTCTCACTAAGGTATAGGACACAGGAGAGCAAGTCTCACTAAGGTACAGGACACATGAGAGCAAGTCTCACTAAGATACAGGACACAGGAGAGCAAGTCTCACTAAGGTACAGGACACATGAGAGCAAGTCTCACTAAGATACAGGACAAAGAAGAGCAAGTCTCACTAAGGTATAGGACACAGGAGAGCAAGTCTCACTAAGATACAGGACAAAGAAGAACAAGTCTCACTAAGGTATAGGACACAGGAGAGCAAGTCTCACTAAGGTACAGGACACAGGAGAGCAAGTCTCACTAAGATACAGGACACAGGAGAGCAAGTCTCACTAAGATACAGGACAAAGTAGAGCAAGTCTCACTAAGATACAGGACACAGGAGAGCAAGTCTCACTAAGATACAGGACAAAGTAGAGCAAGTCTCACTAAGATACAGGACAAAGTAGAGCAAGTCTCACTAAGATACAGGACAAAGAAGAGCAAGTCTCACTAAGGTATAGGACACAGGAGAGCAAGTCTCACTAAGGTACAGGACAAAGAAGAGCAAGTCTCACTAAGATAAAGGACAAAGAAGAGCAAGTCTCACTAAGATACAGGACAAAGGAGAGCAAGTCTCACTAAGATACAGGACAAAGGAGAGCAAGTCTCACTAAGATACAGGACAAAGTAGAGCAAGTCTCACTAAGATACAGGACAAAGAAGAGCAAGTCTCACTAAGGTATAGGACACAGGAGAGCAAGTCTCACTAAGGTACAGGACAAAGAAGAGCAAGTCTCACTAAGATAAAGGACAAAGAAGAGCAAGTCTCACTAAGATACAGGACAAAGGAGAGCAAGTCTCACTAAGATACAGGACAAAGGAGAGCAAGTCTCACTAAGGTACAGGACAAAGGAAAATTAAACAAAATAATAAATAAAAATCATTAGTAAGTTGTGGACAGACATGGTCACCAAACCCAGTCAGCATGGCAATTCAAGAAGGATAAACATTTCTTTGTCACATTTGTCATGATACCTAAAACAACTGTCTGCATTATCAGAAACCGCTATTCCAGGACATATCTTGAGACAAACAATGAAATATTTATGACAACATAAATAAAATTTGTCAAATGTTTTGTGTGAGGTTTCAAGTTCAAAGAAAATCGGTTTAAACTGTCAGTGGAGCTATATACATTTTTCTTAATGTACCAGCACCTTCAAATACATAATAAATGCATTTAAGATAATTATTAACACATGTAACCTGTACCATTTGATAGCAGACAATCTGAAGTTTGTTGACATTTAAACACCATAAAACTGATATTCTCAACCAACATTTTTTGTTTGTTTGTTTTTTTGCCTTTTATCTCAAAATCTGATATATCAATAAGTCTGATTCTGTCAGTGTCTCTTTATTTGTTATGCATCATCTACTGACATACTGCTCAAAGCCAGGTCAAAGGTCTAGTGTAGATTATGGCTAAGTTGTTGCAAAGAGATCAACATTCGGTAAATCATTGTGGACACATTTAGAGATATAACTTCTTGTTATAAAACAGTTATAATTAGAAAAGTTATACATAACAATTTGATATAAAACAGTCATACTTAGAAAAGTTAAACATAACATTTTGATGTAAACAGTCATACATGGAAAAGCTAATGGCAACTGAGCACAAGGATGACAACACTATTAGCAAGAATAAAAGATGGGACAGAAAACAGCCAATCAGAGTGCACCATATAGGTTAGAAGAGAAAATGTTGGACATCCATCATGAAACTTTTGATGTGGAGTATTAGTATCTCTGAAAGTTCTTTCTTGTCCATTTCTGATATTGTCTGCCCAGAATAAGATTGGTTTACCATGTTTTCTTGTACCAAGGACTGTCCCTTCAAGTCCTAATAATAAGGTATATCGGGTCTGGGGATCAACGTTTTTTCTATTGCTCCGGTTATAGGTCTGTTTTCCAATTTTAACAATCTAAAAGGTCCTTTCTGACAGGAAGAACTTTCTTTGAATTGCAGTGTACAACTGAGATGAACGTGTTCTTGTGTTTGGATATTATTTTCTGATTTTTTTAAGCGCATATTTTATAAGATCAAATGGCCATGCCCACTACTTCTGGCAGACCTCGTAGGTTAACTTCAGATCAAGCTAGAAAATTATTTGAAGAAATTCTAGATAGTGATAATAATTCAGAATGTAGTATTTATTCACATGATTGTGAAGATAACTCAGATTTTTAGCAGGAGCCTGATTTTGAGTCCTCTGAAACCGAGAATGATAATGGAAGGATGTTGATAATGAAGTTATGGAGACAGCAGCATGTAATCAGACTGAAATAAATTAAAGTAATATGTCTGAGCCAAAAAGAAAAAGAATCAGGAGGGATGGTAATGTTGCTTTTGTTAACAACACCAACACTGCAGTTTGGCATTCAGTGGAGACTGGAGAAGCTAAAGCAAATTTTACTTTCCACCAGACAAGACAGAATATAAATCCAGCTCTGTATAATTTACAACCACCTCTTGATTTAAAAAATTTTACATGGATGATGCTTTATTTGCTTCATGGACACTGCTCACTTATTATTAATGGCTCAAGTTTACAGCTGTAATGATTGTGATGGGACTGGATCGAACACCAAAAATCAAGGACTACTGGCTCACCACCAGAAATTTTTACACCTTGGTGCCACGAGATGTTTTTGAGAAACCGTTTTCAAACTATTTATCACTTCATGCTGCATGTTTGTGAGCCAGAAGATCAGGACGCAGCTAAAACTGGGCCATTTGTTGAGATGTTGACAAAATTTCAGAATGCTTTCTATCCATTTTAAGAGGTTTGTACTGATGAGATGGTTATAGGATGGAACGGTAGGTTTAGGCACAAACAGTTCAATGCAAGCAAACCCCGCAAGTCCAAAACATTTGGAATGTGTGATTTGGCAACAAGCTATTTTCAATTTGAAAATTTATTCTGGACAGAATATGGCCTATGATTCTAGTCTGGATCCCAGTTCTGCTCATGCCGTGAAAGTATTCAGCACTCATCTGAAGCCATTGAGATCAGGACATTGTATTTATACTGATAGATTTTATTCATCCAGGGCTCTGATTGAATATCTGCTTGCGAATAGTTATAATTATACAGGAACCCTGAATGTCAACCGCGTTGGCTTCCCTCCTGAAATAAATAAAACCTGAAGCTTGGCCATCAAGAGATGAAGTGGTTTTTAGGCTAGGAAAATACAACATTATGTGTTGCCAGGAAAGATAAAAAGGCAAAAAAAGCCCTGCATACTTGTTTCAACGAAATCAGCTGTTGCAACGGTTGAGAAGAGCACGGGTCTAAACAAAGTTACAACGTCAAAGGTAGTTGATAACTACAATATGAGTATGAAAGGCTGAGGCCGGATGGATCAAATGGTTGGTTACTACAGTATGCAAAAACGTAAAACCAGAAAGTGGTGGAAGAAGATTTACCACTGGATGATTGAAGTGACACAGGTAAATGCCCACATTCTGTACAATTTGTGACAGGGAGGTGCGACAAAAAGGAAGCTCACACTTCAAGATTTTAAACAAAGTTTGATTGAGTATCTGTTCAAAGAAGCTGCGCAGCTGACACCAGATGGTGAAATAGATTGTCCACCAAAAAATTACAAACACTATGAAAGGAAATGAAGTGGAATAGATGATTGGAGCCAGACATCTACTGGAATAGGATGGATCAAACCAGACATCTATTGGAATAGGATGGATCAAACCAGAAATCTATTGGAATAGGATGGATCAAACCAGACATCTATTGGAATAGAATGGATCAAACCAGAAATCTATTGGAATAGGATAGATCAAACCAGAAATCTATTGGAATAGGATGAATCAAACCAGACATCTATTGGAATAGGATGGATCAAACCACGACATCTATTGGAATAGGATGGAACGGACAGAGTCTGTGTTCACTGTAGTGCCAATGGAAATTGTTGCAGATCAAGCTTTGTGTGAATAGAATGCATGGGTACATTCCATCTTTGTACTAAAAATTGTTTTGTAGCTTATTATAAGCAAATATATAGGGTCTGCTCACATATGAATAAGCTTTGTAAATAATATATTCTTTTCCCTTTTCTGAAATGTGTTGAAATTTCCAGTTTATTCATGCTAGTGACTTTTGTTTCATTCCGTTAAATTAATTTTTTTTCTTAGGATTTTATTATAAAATAATGTTGATACAGTATACTGGTGTGTGACATTTTGTGTCTTCCTGTAGATATTACCTACAAAGTGACAAATGTCAAGGTGTTGTCACATGCTGGCCTCCAAAGCATGTATACACTGCTTAGACAGCGCAGACTTTGCTGGCTTGGCCATGTCCACCGCATGGAAGATGGTTGCATCCCGAAAGATATCTTCTACAGACAACTGGCAGATGACAAAAGAACAGTTGGATGACTGCAGCTGAAGTTCAAAGATAAGTACAAAGAGACATGAGGGCACTGGACATAAATCCAGCAACGTGGGAGGATGAAGCTGCTGACTAAGTGGCGATGCTATCTACGGCACCAACTCAGACTGGACAAAAAGAAGCTCACACAACAAGCAGAAGAGAGGAGAAAACGTTGAAAGGAACACTAGGAAAATAAGCAGCTGAGGGCTGTCACCTCAGGGGCACATTCCCATAGTCAGATATGACTGAAGGGCTGTCACCTCAGGGGCACATTCCCAAAGTCAGATATGACTGAAGGGCTGTCACCTCAGGGGCACATTCCCAAAGTCAGATATGACTGATGATGACAAGGAGAGCAGCTCCAGAACTAGTATACACAAGTTTTTTTTTTTTTTTTTAACCTACTATTTTATCTTCTTATTATTCAGCCTCCAATTTACCTTGCACAAGTAATAATTTTTATGGACATAATTATATATTATGCACAAGATGCAGTTACTAACAATCGTTGTCATATATAACAACCACAGCAATCATGTGTAAGTAATATTGTAATTCCCCTCTTTCTTATGCATAAACTGAAATTTCCTGCTTTTTCAAGCATGTGACCTGTTGCTGTAATCTGTGAAATTAACAATTTCCCCCCCGAGTGTTTATTGACTAAAAACTGATTGTGCTTTGTTAGAATTATTCTATTTGTGACATTTTGAAAGTTTACCCTTAGATATTCTCATGGGGAACAATTTTAAAAGAATTTTAATACATATTTTTGTTCTAATTTTTCATTGCCTTATTCTTTCAGCCTCCATTTTACCTTGGATAACTAAAATCTTTTCAATGAAAGCTTTTTTACTTGCTGCACAAGAGTAATGTACAGCCATTTACCTGCATTTTCATATACAACAAAGGTATTTATGCACATTAACATTTTAAAACATTATTTCCAAATGACTACAATAAATACACACTAGTTTGGCAATTTTTGGTTGGGCCAAACCCACTTTTGTGTGCATATATATATATATATATATATATATATATATATATATATATATATATATATATATATATATATATATATATATATATATATATATATATATACCTTGGCAGTAAAAAAATGTGCTGGCATAATATAAAGATTAAATTGGTATGACAAGGTCACCAATATGGAACTGATGACAAGATCACCAATATGGAACTAATGGCAAGGTCATCAATATGGAACTGATGACAAGGTCACCACTATGCAACTAATGACAAGGTCATCAATATGGAACTGATGACAAGGTCATCAATATGGAACTGATGACAAGATCACCAATATAGAACTGATGACAAGGTCACCAATATGGCACTTATGACAAGGTCACCAATATGGAACTAATCACAAGGTCACCAATATGGAACTGATGACAAGGTCCAGTGAACATCAAGGAAACATGTTCTAGAATCTTCAGGAAAAAAAAACAAAAGTGAGAGAGACTTACACATTAACAAGAGAACTAGAGACAGAATGAAAAAGTTAAAAAAAATATAGTAAGACCTTGAGTGGATTGGTACAGGAACATTTTTTGAAGAACTACGCTTCCTTGGAAGAGTTAATGAATAACTGCTCCAAACATACCAATTTTTGTCCTGTGCTATTATTGCAGTCCATTAAAATGCTCTGTAAAACTAACACCCTCCATTGACAATTACTTATTAAGCTCTGGCCTGCATGGTGAGCCACTCACCGGGCAAAGCTTAGCAGTTAAATAAACCAATCAGAGTATCTGAGGAGGATTAAATGAGTTAGGCCAGGCAAACTTGTTAAGTGTCTAAATAACAGTCCTGAACCTGTTTGATCCGGACACATGGCTATAACACTGAAGTCTGCAAACTTCAATGATTGTTCAGTGGCCCCCACAGCTGAATTTATGGTGGTCTGCACGCTCTTATTTGTGATATAATCCATGCTGTTGTTATTTGTGATATAATCCATGCTGTTGTTATTTGTGATATAATCCATGCTGTTGTTATTTGTGATATAATCCATGCTGTTGTTATTTGTGATATAATCCATGCTGTTGTTATTTGTGATATAATCCATGCTGTTGTTATTTGTGATATAATCCATGCTGTTGTTATTTGTGATATAATCCATGCTGTTGTTATTTGTGACATAATCCATGCTGTTGTTATTTGTGACATAATCCATGCTGTTGTTATTTGTGATATAATCCATGCTGTTATTTGTGATATAATCCATGCTGTTATTTGTGATATAATCCATGCTGTTATTTGTGATATAATCCATACTGTTGTTATTTGTGATATAATCCACACTGTTGTTATTTGTGATATAATCCATTGTTGTTATTTGTGATATAATCCATGGTGTTGTTATTTGTGATATAATCCATGCTGTTGTTATTTGTGATATAATCCATGCTGTTGTTATTTGTGATATAATCCATACTGTTGTTATTTGTGATATAATCCATGCTGTTGTTATTTGTGATATAATCCATGCTGTTGTTATTTGTGACATAATCCATGCTGTTATTTGTGATATAATCCATGCTGTTGTTATTTGTGATATAATCCATGCTGTTGTTATTTGTGATATAATCCATTGTTGTTATTTGTGATATAATCCATGTTGTTATTTGATATAATCCATGCTGTTGATATTTGTGATATAATCCATGCTGTTGTTATTTAATCCATAGATGATCTGACAAGGATCTTCATTACATGATAGTTCTGACAACATAAAGATACGCTTTTGCCTCCATCATTCTCACGCACTCATCTTACATTTAAAAAAACAAATCACATGAACATATTCATCATTGTTATCCCCCCTTTGCTGCCATTATTTTCAGTGTCAACAATGATAAAGTTTCAGAACCATAAATGTGGTCATTCTCTTCTCCAATTACCTTCCTTCTAACTCAAGAACCACAAATTAGCGACTATGTATTCCTGTCACAGGCAAAAACCAAGTGTCAAGGTTAGTCATCTTCCCTCTGCTTTTTGACAAACAACACTAACACAACTATGGTACTTGTGACAAAGCCTAAATAGCCAAAAGACTTGAACCCAAACTCTCTGAGCATGTATCCTCCAACTGTAGGAGAGAAAGACCGTATCAAGGAGTTTACAGCCATGCTGAGACCCAACATAGCACCTGGAAAAAGGAGGTCATAGAAATGATGCAAGATAAGCTTCATCTTTATGTCATTTATAAAATTATCATTATTAGAAGCAGCAACAACATTAGACCAAAGTTAGTGATACAAACAATCAACATTAGATCAAAGTTAGTGATTAAAACAATCAACATTAGATCAAAGTTAGTGATACAAACAATCAACATTAGATCAAAGTTAGTGATTAAAACAATCAACATTAGATCAAAGTTAGTGATACAAACAATCAACATTAGATCAAAGTTAGTGATTAAAACAATCAACATTAGATCAAAGTTAGTGGTTATACAAAACATCAGTATCACTACTACAACTTTCTTTTTCTCAAATTTCATAACCATAATTATTTCAACTATCAGTGCCACAACCACCAGTATCACCAGTGCCCTCATATCTCTCTTGCACACATCTTTGAACCTCAGCTGTGGTCGCCCAACTGTTCTCTTGCCATCTGCTAATTGTCCGTAGAAGATATCTTTTGGGATGCGACCATCATCCATGCGGCGAACATGGCCAAGCCATCGAAGTCTGCACTGTCTAAGAAGCGTATACATACTTTGAAGGCCAGCACGTGACAACACCTCGACATTTGTCACTTTATCTTTCCACGAGATGCCGAGGATGCGGCATAGACACCGCAAATGGAAGGTATTGAGCCTTTTTTCTTGCTTAGCATAGGTCGTCCAGGTCTCGCTGCCATATAGGAGTGTGCTGGTGACGCAGGCATTATATACAACCATCAGTATCACTACCACAACCATAATTATTTCAACGATCAGTGCCACAACCATCAGTATCTCTTCTTTATGCATGGAGGCACATCTGGAGTCATCCTTATATGACCACCAGATAAGCACAATGCTATAATATACAGATGTGGAAGTGAACCTCTGTCTGTCAGGCTAATTACACCCTCATTAACTCTTGAAATCATCCACACACTTCCAGGGATTCCCTCTGTGGTGAAACTTGTTGAGTACCCAGCATTGCACACTAAGCTTGGCGGAGTCACTAGAGCCCCAGATGTAACTCTGGCTTTTTCCTGGTTGGTTGCATGCAGGAGGATCTCACTATGGACTCATGTGTAGGGGGAGCTGAATAGTGGCTCTGTGTAGGATGTGAGAATTTCTTGGGAGAGCCCAGAACTAAAGCACAGTATTTTGGCTCTGCCTATTTGGAGAGCCCCCTTGGATTGCGAGGAATGCACAGTATGCCATGTGCTTCTTCCTCAGTAACATGGATATATTTTCAGTAACTTGGATGTATTTTCTCTAACACGGATATATTTTCAGTAACACGGATATATTTTCAGTAACATTGATATAACTTGGATGTACTTTCAGTAAAACTGATGTTCTTTCAGTAACATGGGATATGTTTTCAGTAACTTGGATGTACTTTCAGTAACATAGATATATTTTCAGTAACTTGGATGTACTTTCAGTAACATAGACATATTTTCAGTAACTTGGATGTACTTTCAGTAACATGGATATATTTTTGGTAACTTGGATGTACTTTCAGTAACTTGGATGTACTTTCAATAAAACTGATGTACTTTCAGTAACATGGATATATTTTCAGTAAATTGGATGTACTTTTGTGGTGAAGTGGGATGATATAAATAGTTATAGGGGACTTAGTGTACTGACTGAGATCAGCTGTGAAGGTATCTGTATCTAATAGGTGTAGTGTTTTACAGATAACCTTACTTGCTACCACATTTATACCTCAGTCAGAATTATTCTGGAATATTGTGATGACTACGTTGAATGTCTAGGGTTATGAAAATGATGAAGTGTAAGTCACAACAACACTGTGACACTCACACACATTTAACACTCTATAAGACTATCTTAAATGAGTCAAGTGTAAAGTTTCAAATATATATGTATTAATTCCTTTCAATAATAGATATCCTGATTCAACTACACAGTGAACCAGGAATCACAATCAAATGTAATCACAAGTTGTATGTACACAATTTATAAATATGAACCTTGTATTGACATATTTTATTAGTATTATCCTATGTGTGTAAGTTGTGAAGTAGTACTATGAGGTAATACTGGTTTTGTTTTTCAAGCTATGTTGTTATTTGTCATCATGACTTCAAGTGTTTGATTATCGTGGAAATAGTATTGGGAAAAGTTCACAGTTCCTGTCAATTGAAACAATTTATTGTCCCTCTGTGTTTAATATAATGTCAATTTTAAAGGGGGACATATGATTGAGCTGCTCTGGCCACAGAAGCTTATCTTTCGTGATGGCGGCAGGAAAAGGTCTCCTCTGCTCGATTGCTTCACTGCGTTCTTGAGACACCTCACTGGTCGCTATCTGGACCAAGGAGTATGCTGTCAGCCTCTGGATTCAGCAAAACTCAGACCAGGTGCTGCTTCAATAACTTAGGACCACGGTCCCTGAAACAAGAAGGTTGTACCTCCTACTTCAGAACTAATTTATAATCTATTTCCACACTGAGCACAACACATAACAAACACTGAGTTCAGAGCGGTAGGCCAACTGCTAGCTTCATCTGAAACAATTTACACCAGTATTCTCCTCCCTAATGGTTACAACGCCTCTGCAATTCCAGCATTATTTCCTTCTATTCAATAAGATAGGTGTCACAGTACTGTTTGGCAATTCCATGCAGTTTTTACTTTTCTCCGACACGTTCTGTTTAGGTTGGAGCAATATCTAGGCTTTGCCTCATGTTTGCTACTGAACCACACACATAGATGCAGAAACAAATTATTACCCTTCCTATGTTTCCCCTAACAACCAAATTTAGTATTTGTAGTCCGACTAATCGTGTTTCGCCTTACATTTACTTCTATCCTCAATTCAAATATGGATTGTAAAATTGTTGGCTTTTTACGCTATAATGGTGGTTTCAAAACATGACACTGTGCTGATGCGATCTCTGTCATATTGGATTAAGCTTTCCGTACCTTATTTGTCTTGCATACACTCGCACTAAAATTTGTTATAATTCTGTTTTTATTCCTAGATGCATGTTTGTAAAGTGAAACATCTGTTATCTATTGATTCGTATTGATTAATTATAGTGTCAGTTCATGTCACGAGTAAGGCATCGCCACTAAATATATAATGTTTTCGACAAGGGTAGATGGCTAATAGTGTCGGTACTGCCGTTTCCAAATTGACGTGTATTTTATTTCTAGGAATAGTCTGCCTGCTAGTTTACCAACTTGCTCCTCTACTCATTTATACCACTTACGATACGAGAAGAGACTATTAGAGTGGTGATAGCTAGTGAATTATTGCTCTGCCTGTATATAGACATGTAGAGATGAAAGTATCCACAAAAGGTGTTGTAGATCTGTGTGTCATGTTTCCTAATAAGCGACTTTTAAAGGTTTTTAAAATAAACCATCTCGTTTCAGCCGATCTCTTTGATTAGTGAATTGGGTTCGTGTTTTTTATCACTGTCGATTCTGAAGAATAAATTAGGTGCTTCTGGACTTACGCTTGGCGGGTGGCATTAATTTTATATATGCGAGGTACTGACGTGTTAGTGTTGCTCTGCGTACTTGTGGAATTGGGTTTCAACCGTTCAGCCGCTCACTAACTGTCTTCTATCGACTAATTCCCATCTGTTCTTATCGGAATTACGCCTATAGTGTATAAAATGAAATATGAATGCTTAGTTAAGTTATATAATAATCTAGGTCCATTAATCATGCTTGTGTATTCATGGTTTTCTTCTAGAAATGCAATAGGTACCACGTCGTTTAAATATTTGGGTTCGTTATGTGAGAAGATACGCGTGTATGACTCTTGATACTTAGCGGCGTAAGCAAAGTAAATAGATAATAGCCAGGTGGGATGTTTTTTGGTAGAGCTTATAATCTTAGTACAATGTCTTTTGTGTTGAATCCTGAACTACTACGCATTTCGCAGTAAGAATTCATGTGCTTTTACCGCATTTCTCTTTCCTTTATTTGAACATTTAATGCGTTATGCATGTATATATGTAGGATTAGATATTTTCTCAACGACAAGAAGATTTCGCGTTTCTACATCACACAATTGAAAAACTACTAGGATACGTTTATGATGTTGGTGTACTAATAGTTTCTATTTAAATTGCTTATCAGTAAACATAGAGCTTAAATTATCATTATTTATTTCTGAAGGAAGTACTTATGGTGATTCTCATCACTTGGGATGGCGGCTTAGAAAAAAATCTGCACCCAGATTTTCTGCTTATCCAGAAAATAAAATACTCTCAATGCAACTAAACGCTCAAATAGGCCTTGCATAAGTAAGGACCATCGGATGCGGTTAATATAGAATATTTTCTGCCTAGCCTGCGACTAGTAAACAGTCGCGCAAGGGTTTGTAGATTTCCGTTTGGGAACCTTATATGCCTTTGCCCAATAGACAGATTAAATATTGAATTTCTTTATCTGCCTCATATTACTGACAAGGACATTCTTTTTCGCTAGTTGTAATTGGTTTCAGCTTTTATTCAACGTTATGTACTGAAGCATATGCCACCTGGGACTTTAATATTACATCCAGCTGCCATTCTGATTTATGTAAAGGGGTAGGAGTCGCATCCTAATCCCGATATGTATGCGCAATACTAGTATCACTTACATATGATAACAAATTATTGCTATATTACGTACAGTGTGGGGCTACATTTCAAAAAAATATCGGTTTTGTTGATGAATTGATGAGAGCTTTTCCTTCAATTCCTGAGTAAGCAGAAGTTACAACGAGTGGCGCTTTATTCGCATTGTCGCTGGTAAGACTCACTGTAATTCGCATCTGGAATGTCCTTGTGCACGCGTCAATTTCAGTGTTAATCAAGCGTGTCCCAGTAACTCTATTATAAGACTCCACATTGGAATTAAAGTTTTTTTCTGGATATACTTATTTGGATAGATAAAGAAAACCACCATAATAGTAGAACACAAGGTACTCACGTACCTTTTCTTGGTGTTTGTGGTTATAGGGCTTTCATTCTAGTTTCAGTTAACTAAATTTCTATGGGGGTCCAGGGGGTCATGATTTCCATCTTCGATGGACTGTGTCTCCCCCAAAGAATTCTAATTCTAATGATAATCCTCAACGCAACATTTGGCCTTGGGTCTCGGGCTGTTAAAATGCTTTCTAAAGATCGATATTAAACTGCTTTGTTCAGAGAGTCATTGTGTTCACTCAAATGTTTCTGCCTGGCTAAAGGCATATCATCCCATGTAATTTGTGATTGCATGCGATTAAATTACAGAGGGGTCTAATAATTTACATCATTCTAGAGAGACACTAGGCGCGGTCTTATTCCTTCAATACTCCAATTCGGCTAATATTGTTAAACTCATAGTGATCCTCTCGAGTGCGTACTAAAAGGATAGGTAATGGTCTCTAACCTTCAAGGCCTTTACTGGAATCTGATAGTTAGTATCCTTCTACTACTGCCTAGGATCACACATTCTGGAGATAATTATTTGTAGCTTTTGTATTACGTAATGACATAGCGGGCAAAACAGCTGATATGTGTATATCACGGCAATGGATTTTCTGCAACCTTGTCCTTCATGTTATTTATGTCAATCTCAGTCTCTTTCACTGTAATCTATACATTTTGAGTCCTATCTGATTCTCCAGAGATTGTTGGGCTTTCTTCTTATGAGTACATACACACCGGATACAATCATGAGGGATAACGAAATTGACTGTGTGTGTATACTTGATTCCTTCGCTGTTCAGAATCAGATAGTCTATTCTGTTCCTTTCAAAAGTCTAGATTGTCTCCTTTAGCAGCAAAGAGAAGACGAGAATCAAGGAGGATTGTTGCATACAGACACTTAGGGGGGGTGATTTTGGGGTTCTTATCTGGTTTTCATATTCATTATTCCGAATATAGTTTTTATGCCCCTGATCGGATCTGTTAAACAATCTCCTGCCATGATTATTTGTAGAACCGTGTGTGTGCACTCTCTCTTTCTTGACAGTTTTTTGTATAAATGGTAGTACTGATTTTCACCTGTGCACGCCTGGTATCACAGGTGAGTTGGTTTTGTAATGTGTTGTATTGGTATATTCAATATGATGTAATGTGTGTCTCTTTTTTCATTTCCATTGGCGATGGGACAATAGGTCAACAAGTAGTTGTCTCGTCTTCCTGATGGTTCTTGCAGAACTTTCGGACAAATGTATTGTATAATATTATGGTGTCAATGTTAATGAGCCAGATAGAGTCGATATCCATGATAGGATTTTTTCTTTCCACCTTCTTTATCTATCTTTATAATTGGTTCTATGACACACTTCTCTTAGTATAAATTATGTATATGGACCTTTATTGCCCATAGACTAATCTTGGCTAACTTATATTGTTGAACTAACCAGGCTAAGAAGATAGTTAGTGATTAGTTACTTTCTCTCCCACAGTCAAATTTTCTGTACTTTCGCCTCTCCTGTTTACTAATATGGACTCATGCTATGTTTTTGCGGGTTCCTGGCTTATGTTTCTAAATTTGTGTTCATAGGCATAGTTTTCTCAGACAGTTTTTAAACAGTTATGTGGGTCCAAGAATCCATTCAACATATTGGGAAATGTTATTTAATATTTTTTCTAAGCTTTTTCATCCAGATGCACACCACGTTCTTTAAAAACAGCGTGTTGTAACATTTAGACTTCAGCCTTGGACCATACAGTACAGGGATTCTTTGAGGAAACTTATGTTAACGCAGCCACGTATTGGCATATCGGACCCCTTCTGGTCATTTTATGGTACGGACACTAGTTAGTCCAAGACTTAGAAGCGCCTGAATAGGGTGCGACAGTGGGGAATTTTTTTTAGAGCGTCCCCAAGAGGGTGAACAAAAATTTTTCTTACCATCTAATCTAAATTAATGACTCACATAAAATACGGGGGGATTTCCGGCATCTACCCAATTTTTTCCTGCTTCGGGGGCTTTTCTCCCATTCCAATTTAAAACAATTTTTTTTATTATTGACTGAGAGAAGGATTTCTCTCTCATAAACAATTCTTCCTTACGCCTCCAGTTTTGTTGTTAAAAATAGTGTTTGCTTCCGATTGAAGGGATTTTTGAGGTCGGGCTTCATCCTGGTGATTATGTGGAGGATAAGACATACATCTGTTTCTGCTCGATAGTCTCTTGCACTGTATAGGTCAGCTCATTGTGTATAAACAAAAAAAGACCAGTGTTATGGAGTGAGAAAAGCTTGGTCCGTGGGGGAAAAAAAAAAGGCGAGCAGTTTTCCCAGTCACCTATTGAGTGGATCCAAACTTTTAATCAAAAAAGTGTGTATTTATTTATTTTTTTCTTTTGTCAGTGTTTAGTAGGCGGGACCTGCGTTTTTTGAACCCCGTGGCTAGCGTCGTCCCAGGTTGCGAGGTTTTTTCCTGGAAATCCACTGTTCCAACTCTGTGGGTAGTGTTTTTCCCCCTTTTCAATGTTGCTATATGTGTATACAACTCGCTTTTTGCTACAAAAAAAAAAAAATTTTTTCCTCAAAAGTGTTTTCCCATTTTTCTTTTGCCCTTGGGGGGCCAATAATAATTAGTAATTGCGGGCACACTTTTGGGATGGATGGGCGCCATAAGATGGTACCTCATTGGTTTTCTCATTGGTGATTTCCCCAATCTTGTTCTGGGTTCAACATGTGACGGGCACATTTCCTTAATTTAAATTACTTGGCCCCTAATATTTCTTTCTTGTTAGGTGGGCATTCGGTAAACCCACGTCTGTCCCCCTGGGGGAACCCTTTCGAATTCTAAGTTTCCAGGTCTGTTTCCACTTATATTTTACATCCAAAACTTGTCTTTTTTCCAATTGGTAAAAAAATTTTCTCCCTTTGCCAACTCGGAGGTGCTATGGGGACCAAGCTGGGGACCCCAATTTCACAGAGTAGGAAAAGCGCAAGGACCTTGAAGGGTCTTTTATCTCCCCCCAGGGGGGCCTTAGTGGCCATTTCCTTCACTCGCTCTCTTTCTGTGAGTGAGTGAATTCTCGTAGAAGTAGTCTGGGTCGAGGTCATTGTGCTGGGTCGAGAATCCTTGTATATAACCTCCTCAATTTCTTTGAGAAGTGGGACCTTGGACCTGAAAAGGTTAGTTGGCACCGATGTTGTTTACCACAGCCCAGTTTCCTTTCTTTACAATCAGAGATGGTCCCAGTGTATGATTGAATTTTTCATTCCATCTTACAATTTTTACACCATCCTCATTTTCCTTGGGTTGAACAAGATTTTTTTTCTTTTCAATTCATCAATTTTTCCCCTTTTTCCATCGATAAAAAATTGGTGGGGTTTTTTATTTATTTGATTTTTATTCTATTGTCATAACCGTATGAGCACGCCTATCAAACTCAGGGGGTGGGCACTTATACCTTTTTGTTTTTTTGATCTCTCTAGGATCAAAAAAAATTTATTAAAGTTCTATGGTGGTGGCCTTAAAAAAATTATCCCTATCTGTACTTCGTTTCCTTTTATTACCATGATTTTTAACTCTCTGCCTATGACGCTGCTGATAACCTTTTCGCACTTGCAGCAGCTTGTGTATCGCAAGATCTAGCTTACAAAACATTTAGTAACCTCCCCCAGATGCACTCTCCTGCCCATATTGGGGTTCACCCTTGTTTTATCGATGACGTGCAAAACTTTTCTCATAGGTCTGAGAGCCCCCCCATGGATCCTCTCTTGTCTTAAATTTGGTTTCTATAAAGGGAGGACTCAATATTATTCTCTTTAATGAATCTCTTGGGGGTTTTCCCAGAGAAGTCCATAGAGAAGTTACCATTTATTTCTACCAAAGTATGGGTCCTCTAACCGTGGCAGAGAGAACATACGATGTTAATACTGGTGTGATTAGGGTTGTTTGCAACCAGAAAGTAGTTTTAAGCCCATTTCCTAACAATTGAGTTTTTCCTATATAAAATTGTTCGTTCCGACGATTCATTTTTCATTTTCATTTCTTAACAAAAAGCACTGGGGGGCCTTGCATTTAGCTATGTATCCCCATAAATTTTATACAGAATTCCTTTGATCTTCCACCTCTGGCTATATTTTTGGTGGCAAAAAGAGACAAAAACTTTCATAAATAGGCAGTCTGGGCCTCCACGAAGCCGGGAAAGGAGCGACAAAGGGGATAAATGAAAAAAAATAACTGTGTTTAAGCGCTTCCACCTATTTTCTCTGTCTCTATAAAAACCTCCATACGTGCGGGATGGCCTCTAGCTATAGTATTTCAAGAGTCTATCCTTTTCAGAGATAGCATCTATCCTCATATCATATCAATTCGTTCCCTCTAAAAAAATCCTCAACAAGAAATGATCTAAAATTTGAAAAAAACTCTCACAAATTCTGAGTTATCTAATAGGGCTGACAGGTTGAGGGCCAGACACTGACTAGCAAGTAATGCCTCGGAGGGCAAAAGGGAGAGTGGTGGCACCCATTTATCAAGTGAGCATGGCCTTGAAAAAGGGGTCAAACTCCCCTCATTTAGTTCAAGGAACCCATTTGCCCCCCTGGAAAAAATAACTTCAAAACAAACTGTATCCCCTTTCCCCTCGGGAAAAAAACTGTAATGGTTATTCCTTTTGTAATCATCAGCTCTGCATTCTGCTTCCCTCCTCCTTCTGCCAATTCCCCCTCTTCTGCAGTCCATCTAATCTTTTTTCTTCTGCCTTCCCTCAATTTCTGTCAGCAATCGCCTGCAATTTAATTTTGTCCTTTCTTTTTTCTGCAGCCTGTCGAACTTTCTTTACTCCGGATGCCCATCTTTTCTTCTAGCCTATTCCCTTCAATCTTTGGCTAAATAATAAAATTTGAGCTCACAAATTAAGCCTTCAGCCAATAGAAGTTTTCAATGCGTCTTCATAAAAACGTTTTTTTCAGCCTTCAATTTCCTCTTAACCCTCTTCGGCTGTCTAGTTCGCAGTCCTAAATCAGCGACATTCTTAATTTTACATTTTCGGTCCCCCCTCTCCAATTTTTCTAAAATTTTCTTTTCTTTTTTTCTTTCACCGTTCTAAATATAATTTAGTCCAATTCCAACTTAAGTGACATAAAAGTAGGCAAATTTTTTCAATAAACTTTGCCCTCCACCGTCACATTCACCCTAGGATAACTTCTTTTCGCAGGGTCTGTTACAAAGCCCAAAGTGCAGGATTCGAAAATTTTTGGGGGAGCAAGTGTCCGCCATTTTTTTCCTTACAGGAGCATAATGAACAAAAACAATATTTAAACTACGAGTTAACAAATATGCGAATCTGGTGTAATTATAACATCTAATGTTTAATTTTATAGGGGACAAACACCAATGGGCTAAACTGAGAGACCCCACTGAAGATTTCAGCCTCAAAAACCTTTATTTAATTTACATCTAACCCCAAGTGTTGGGTAATTACAGATTGACCTACATTTTGCCTACCAACAGTTTTATTAATTTCCCCAGAATTATATTGTAATAGGGAGGAATAAAGTTCAATATGCTTCCCGGGGACAAAATACGAGGACCCCCTGAAGTTATTTATGTGGACTGTCACACAACACAATGGTGGGATTGGATGTTTATTGTTATATCTAAATATTTTTAGGGGAACCATTTACCTTTTAGTGTACTGGGACCCTGGGAGAATCCAAGCACTGTGGAAGGTTACATTCTGTACCATCTAAACAATAATGGTGGGGCTAGTCGGCTAAATACAAGAATAAAAAATCTTTACTTACTCAAGTTGCTATCCCAGTATCTTTCTCCTCTGGGGTTCAAACCTTATAAATATAAATAAATAATTCCCCTTATTTCTCTGGAATAATAATTTGTTGATGGGGAAATCTCACGTACCTTTACACAGTTTGGGATGTTCGTTTTTGAGGGAAATGTACAATGCATTGAAAGTGTAAAAAATCACAACACAATAAGATATGTAACCTCTAACATATTTACCAACAGGGGGGGGGCGGACCAATGGATAAAAACAAAAAAAAGGTTAATTAAAGTCCAGTAGGAGGGGCCCCCAAATCTTTTTTTTTTTACCAAAAAAACCACTTGTGCGCGGACCACATACCCTCAAACAGCACGACACAATTGATAAACACTCTAGACCCCTCTAAGAAAGGATCCGCACTTATCTTTAAAAAAAATAGAGTCACAAGTTTGGAAAAGTCTAAAGATTATATTAACTATATGCTAATTTATGGTTAACGAGAACCTTTCAAGGCATAGAGACTATCTGAGCCTTCAACGGTCCCCAACAGTTGAAAACCTAAGGAAATCGGAAATCAATGAATTGTAATCAAGAAAGTTGTATTGTACACCCAATTTATAAATATGAACCTTGTATTGACATATTTTATTAGTATTATCCTATGTGTGTAAGTTGTGAAGTAGTACTATGAGGTAATACTGGTTTTGTTTTTCAAGCTATGTTGTTATTTGTCATCATGACTTCAAGTGTTTGATTATCGTGGAAATAGTATTGGGAAAAGTTCACAGTTCCTGTCAACTGAAACAATTTATTGTCCCTCTATGTTTAATATAATGTCAATTTTAGAGGGGGACATATGATTGAGCTGCTCTGGCCACAGAAGCTTATCTTTCGTGATGGCGGCAGGAAAAGGTCTCCTCTGCTCGATTGCTTCACTGCGTTCTTGAGACATCTCACTGGTCGCTATCTGGACCAAGGAGTATGCTGTCAGCCTCTGGATTCGGCAAAACTCAGACCAGGTGCTGCTTCAATAACTTAGGACCACGGTCCCTGAAACAAGAAGGTTGTACCTCCTACTTCAGAACTAATTTATAATCTATTTCCACACTGAGCACAACACATAACAAACACTGAGTTCAGAGCGGTAGGCCAACTGCTAGCTTCATCTGAAACAATTTACACCAGTATTCTCCTCCCTAATGGTTACAACGCCTCTGCAATTCCAGCATTATTTCCTTCTATTCAATAAGATAGGTGTCACAGTACTGTTTGGCAATTCCATGCAGTTTTTACTTTTCTCCGACACGTTCTGTTCAGGTTGGAGCAATATCTAGGCTTTGCCTCATGTTTGCTCTGAACCACACACATATATACAGACACAAATTATCAATTCACATTCAATTTTCATCAAAAAGATATCAAATATGTCAAGCTTACCACAATTCATAGAAATAATAACAAATACGTTGACTGGCGATGAATAATGGCACAAATTCCGATCGGCCTCTGTCCCAGACTTTTATTTAGAAAAATATGCACTGGCTCTCAAAACGCATCTGTTTCTTTAGTAAGTTTATTTGAAAGTTGTATGTGGCACTGAAACTGACGCTCCTAATTGACTATATCAGCGGGTCTAGCCACTATCCAATCAAATAGGATTTAACTTGTTGGCCTATTTCCCGTAAAATGGTGGTTTCAAAACATGCCACTGTGCGATTCTGATTTGGTGTTGTCTGACACCCTCACTATTTTCTTTTGGCTATAATTTGTTAATTCCTAGACTGTTTGCGTAACACTTAACATATTCTTTGTCAGCAAGTCCTAAGGCACCCAAATATATAAGTTTTAAGGGGGCTAAGTGGCTGCGTTCAAAATATGTATTTTCTTCTAGGATAGTCGTGCTGTTACCACCTCCTCACTTCCAAACTTTAGGGTGTCTGCTGTACTGTCAGACTAATGTCAGGAGTTTAGACATAAAACAGTAGAATGTCATGTTTCCTAATAAGCGTTTTACAGGTTTTTAAACCTAACTCTCGTATGGGTAGTGTTTTTTATCACTGTCGATTTGAAAAAAAGTTAGTGCTTCTGGCCTTACGCTTGGGGGTGGCATTAATTTTATATCGCGAGACGCGTGTTAGTGTTGCCTGCGTTCCACCGTTCAGCCCTCACTCTCTCTATCCTAATTCCATCTGTCTTTTCATTACGCAGTGTATAAAATGAAATTAATGCTAGTATTAATCTAGGTCATTAATCAGCTTGCGTATCTCAAGGTTTTCTTAGAAATGCAGTACACGTTTTATTGTTTTGTGGAAACGCGTGTATGCTGCTATAGGCTTTACTATCAACGTGGAAACGTTACAATTTGCAGACGAAGTAGAAAAAAAGGGGGATTTTTGGTACGCCATTGTGACAGCACTGTGCTTTTACCATTTCTCTTTCCTTTTATTGAATTAATGCGTTAGGCTTTACATTTACCTGATAATTTATATATGTGGATTAGAATTTCTCACGACAACTTTCAGTAAAACTGATATTTTTTCAGCAACATGGATGTATTTTCAGTAAATATTTCATTTAAATGCTTGTAATTCTTCTTAAATGTATAAAAAAGAACATGTACTTAACTAACAACCGGGCCTGTGATATGAAAGACAGGGGTTCACCCCCACTAAGAAGGAACCAGTTGTGACTTACATTGAAAGTCAGGTGTATATTCTGTAGACTGCTAAATAAAATTAAATGTATCACCCCTTTAAACTTACAGCAGACAAACTGCAAAGATTCTTGGGGGAAAAACATTTCTTTTAATTTGTTTACGTTTGGTTGGATGGCTACCCATAGTGGCAAGCTGTTTCTCTCACGATGCTTGTTTTCTAGTGAATGTTTACAATAGACAGACACAATAATACCTGTATCACCATCACTGACGGTGTGTGTTAGGGCACTCGTTGTTAGAACATTCTGGAATGTCAGTCCAGTGATGAGTGGAATGAACACAATACACATCTGCCATATTGTTGTGACGAAAGACTGGAAGGGAAAAAAAGGTCTGGCTCAGGCATACAAGAAATGGAACAATTTCAAAGTTACTGCAAGGCTGCATGTGATAATACTGAAAATGATGACACTTATCTTGACATTTATGACTGTGCAAGTATTGATTGTGGTAGTCATGGTGACGTTAGTAATGATGATGTCTGAGGTAATGCTATGGAATTACAGCTGCTACAGTATTATAGGAGACAACTAGTGTTAGTGATGAGTGTGCCAGTTAAACACTGTATAGACAATAGGAGACAACTAGTGTTAGTGATGAGTGTGCCAGTTAAACAATGTATAGACAATAGGAGACAACTAGTGTTAGTGATGAGTGTGCCAGTTAAACAATGTATAGACAATAGGATACACAATCTGCCTAAGGAAAATTCTCCTAATCTTTTGGCCGAATACCATCAGCAACCAAGAACTACTTATTTGGAGTAACCAGGAGGACATGCACACCATCATAGCTGGCAGACGCTGGAGTTGGGTTGGCCACATCCTCAGAAGAGACCCCGATACCATTACAAGAACAGCTATGCTATGGACCCCCAAAGGAACGCGAAAGAGAGGTCAACCAAAAATAACTTGACGGAGAACTGTGGAAGCTGAGATGCAAAGAATGAACCAGAGTTGGGGCACTGTACGGAGGATGGCCGCCGACCGAACAAAGTGGAATCAATTGTTGCTGCCCTACAAGACGCCACCAGGTGTGATGGCCACTGACTGCTTTGACGGTCGGCGGCTATGGATCAAAGAAGAAGAAGACAATAGGAGATAACTGGCATAAGTGAAGTGACATTTAAACACTGTATAGACAATAGGAGACAACTGGCATTAGTAACATGTGATGTTTAATTAGGAAACCTACCCACCACAAAAATATTTATAGAATGTGAGATTACTGTGTACAAACATTAGGATCCTCGTCGGTGCTATGGGGTTTGTCCACTGTGCTGAGATCTTCCTTGTGTGATGTAAAAGAGGAGATCGGAGCACTGATGGAGTTGTCCGTGTGTAATGAAGATAGTCCTTAACTCTTTCCGTACGTAATTATTTTCAGCTCTGGACGGAATTATTTTTAAGCCCCAAAAATTTACACATACATAATTTACGTTTACTGACAATGTGTGTCTAATCATGAGTTAAGTATAACATATTATATATCAAATTAAAGTACATTGGATGAACAATATAAATCCATATGCCTTTCTAGCTAATTTTATGTTATGTTTATGTTATAACAGATAACGTGTACACGGAAAAAAGATAACTTGAAATTTTGAACAAAAATTTTCGACTTACGTAAGGCTTGTAACATAAATTGTTATCACAATACAGTTTCACTGCTCTCTTTGTGCAGGTAATCCATTTAGAAACACAGAAAAAGTAAGAAAGTTATGGTTGATCACACAGTTTGTTCACTGTTCACATATTAGTAACATATCCTGTGTGTTTTTCGGCCATTATGGCGATACGACAAAACACGATTAAAGATGAAGATAAATGTGAAAAAATCCCTTCAAACGCAAATAAAAGACGCTGAAGCTTGTTGAAATTTGCCCAGTTTTGTGTTTACTTCCGTTCGAGATAAATTCCGGGCAGTATAAAATATCAGAATAGAAAGAAACAACGAAATAAATCAGCGTCTTTTAAAAGATCTTGCGGTCCCAGCGGTCGGCTATTGCGTCTTTTAAAAGATCTTGCGTACGACATCAGTTAACTCATTCTTACCCAGGCAGTGTTCCGGTTTTACGCAGGCCCCAAAATGGACGCATTTATTTCTACAAGTGATGTTTTAAAAACAGGCAGTAGACATATATATATAAATTTAGTAGATATATGTATTATGCATCAAACTTTAGGAAATTGGGCTGAAGAATGTTGTGAAACAATGCTGACTTCTTATGTGATGTAATAATTGTTTATCATGTCTTGCAAAGTGTAGAAACAATAACAAACCAAAACAAAAAATTAATAAAGATTGTGCACATGCATGTTAGTATTTCAGCTCTACCTAATTCATTGGCGGTAAAAGCCCAGGAATTCAAACATACATCCCGTACAAATTAATCCAAGAAGTTTGAGTACAAACAAATAAAAATTCTAATTTGTATGATTTCTTTTGGTAAATCAAATATTGCTGAACTGGAATCTTACTTACACATTGGGTAGATTTACAGCAACGCTAACAACGGATGTAAAGCACAGCTTCAGAAATATTTTTTTTTCATTCACAACGTTCACACACATGCTCTGGATGTAATCAAATTATTTAAAACCAGCTTATCGCCAGGTGTTTTTTAATTTTCCGTTCACATCAACATATATCACACTGGCACAAGATGCGCCCCTGGGTAAAAGTAAAGGTCAAGCTGGCGCATCACATGGCGTATGGATTACAATGAGTTAAAACGAAACCAAACCAAATCCACTAGACAACTGTGGCGCGTTTATTTTAAAAAAAACTTTTGACTAGCAAGACACATTAATTCACTTTGAAACTCATGGTAAAAAAAGTCAAATATGACTAGGAATTAGTATCACACTGACTCCACATGCATACATGCCACACCTCAGAGATGAAAAACCTGTACAAAAAATTAAAAAAACCTGTACAAAGACCCGCAAAACCTGTACAAAGACCCGCAAAACCTGTACAAAGACTGAAAAACGTAACAAAAGAGTTTATTCATGTAAAAGTATATTCAATTAGATGGTTCTGCACCATCATAGTGACATGCGGCCTTTGCCTTTTTAAGCATGTCTTCACTTGCTTTAAAACCTAAACAACAAGAGTTAGAATTTATTTTGCATTGTAGAAATGCTGTGACTGTATCATCATTTAGTCTATTTCTGCAGTCCGTGTGAATCTTTTTCATCATAGAGAAAGACCTCTCACAGTCAGCATTGCTGTGAGGCAATGTCAATAAGCGTTTCATTATGACTGCCAGACTGGGAAATCGTGTACGACCAGTGCTAGTTTTCAGGTTGATTATGTCAAGCCAGTACCTAGAAAAGCTTCTTTTTTGTCCAGCGTCAAATCTTGAAATACATTCATCAGGCAGCAAACAATAATCTTCAAATTCATCCTTTAACACCTCTTGGTCTAAATGTGGTGCAAAAGTGTTGGCCAGCTTACAGATTGCTGTATATTGAACTGTGTCTTTAAAGGCTGGATCAAGAATTTTGATATCCTTAAGGACTTCATTCTCAAATGGAAATTTATCCAATATCTTTTTCACAACAGCAACATAAAAGTTCCTCACATCTCTGAAAAATGAATTTCTCACTTGAGAACTTATATCTAACTCTTCCAGTAATGTCCTGTTGGACAGACCAACAGCAAGTGTATGGTCATCATGCTGTAGATCACGTTCAGCATACTTTAACAATCTTATATCTTTCACCTCTTTTACATATTTCATCTCTACAAATTTGACAATAAATTTTCGTAGCAGACGATCCATTTCATCCATCATATGATACCACCTATTTGGGACTCATCTGTCTGAAACAATTTGTTAAATTCAGTCAACAGAGGTAGCACAAATTGGAGAAAACGTAGAGTCATCTGGGTCAGTGGTGATTTTAGTAACTGATGAATGTTTTTGACACGGCATGGTTTTTCCATATCGTCGTGGCTCTCGAAGTATGAAGATAGAGCAGAATATTGATTTAAAATTCTGTCCACTACTTTCTGCAAAGAAAGCCAGCGAGTCTGGCAGTGCTTTAGTATGTCTAGTGCATCCACTCCTGTAAACAGTTGAAACTCTCTGTATGATTTTTTCCGTTTTGAGCTATGCTCAAAATGATAGAAGATATCTATCAAAAGGTCATCAACAGGAATAGTCAGCTGCTTTATACCCTCCTTGGCACAAAGATTTGCAAGGTGGCAAATACACCCTATACTAAACACATCAGGGTTCTTGCTCTTGATTCGCGTTAGTACAGAGTTTGATTTGCCAACCATTACATTGCAGTTGTCACTTGCAAAACCTATACAGTTAATCCATGGGATTTGTAAGTCGCTGAACACAGCATCAATATCACTGAAAATAGCTTCACTGGTTCCACCAGTACCGACCGGCATGCCCAGCAACCTGGTTCTAGGTCCTATGCCATCTTCAAATACCCTCACCATTATAGCTAAACGCTTGTCAGTTTTTCTATCATTTGACTCATCGATCATCAAGGAGAAAGGTGTCTTCCTGCATAATTTGATGACTGGCTCCGTTGCAGATGGAGCCAAGCAGTTTTTAATAATGGCTGTTGTTTTGGTTCGCTTGCATTTGAAACGTTTGGCAATAGCACTGTCCGGAAACATCTCAGCTGATAAGTCTGAAAAATGGTCAGCTATAGAAGCAGCTATGTTGTGTTGAGCAATAAAATTTGCAAATAAAACTTCAGCCCTCGTTATTTTATCATCTTCTTGTTGAGGCTGAGTAAGAAGGCCTTGATAGAACTTCCGTTCTTCAGCTGATAGTTCCTTTCATGCAGTTTTGTTTTGAAATGCTCCCTCACATCGTGTAAGCCAGATGCCATCACTTTAATATCTCTATTGCATATTCTACAGTATGCATGTGAAGAGCCTAATTTGGATGTCTCAATAATCCCAGGGAATGTAGTTGTCCAGTCAGATTGAAACTTCCCACGACGTTGATCTTCTTCTAACCTCCTTTTTTTAAAGTTAGGCTCAGCCATGCTGTTAGATGGATGCAATATTTCCTGCTAGACAGAAAAAAAAAAAAATATTAATGTGAAAAAGTAAATACAAATATTAATAATCAATTTGAAAAATATAATTATTTGTAATTTTAATATTATATAATGAAATAGAATCTTGGAAAAAAATTAATACAATTTATGGTTGAAATGAAGAACAGTTGCTGTGTTTTCTATAGTGCCTTATAAAAGTACAGGCCTAAAGAGACCAGTAATAAGCATTATGGGTTAGGAATCTTAAATTTAAAATCTAATAAATTTTTTGCTAAAGCTGGTAATGAAAATATAAACTAGCGCTGGCGTAATATTAGCCTGTATATTTTCTACCGAACTTCAAAAATTGGAATAGCCGTTAAAGCCCAACTGGTAGTTTTAAATAGACCTTCCCATACAAATTTTAGTGTCAATCAAACATTGATAGTAGGCTAATTAATTATTTAATAATTATAAATCATTGAATGACCGTAATGATGACCACCAAAGGCAAAATAACATTGTTTTTTTTAAAGAAACGAAATTAAAACTAAGAAGAGAAGTAGGCTAACTCCAAATAAACTTTTCTCTGATCGAGTTAAGATGTAAATTTTCCACGCTATTGTGGTTTTTTTTTTCTTTTCAGTTTCATAATTTGGTAATATCGGAATGACGTTCGCCGAATGCTCCGCGTGTATTTTCGTACCATTTAGATTTAGGGTTAACCCTAGCTGTAACCCTAATTATAACTCTAAATGGTACGAAAATACATGCGGAGCATTCGGCGACCGTCATTACGTTATTAGGCTACCCATAATTTGTAGGCTATTGTATTATTTTTCAAATTTACATTTCTTACGCACTTTCTACAAGTTTTAGTGAAATCAAATAATATGTAGTGGTATCAGCCTTTTTTTTTTTTTACCAGCCGTAAATAATCAATTATGCTAAACCTTAGGGGAAAAGAAAGCATAGGCCTAAGTTATCTGACAGTTAAATCTAACTTCATCTAAACAATGTTATTGTAATATTTTTTTAAAAATGAATTACTTACCAATACTAAACTGGAAATTAATCCTAAACAATAGGCTCGACTCAAAAAAGATTTCAGTGCTGCGTAATCGTTCAAATAATCAGTAACCTCGCGCTAGCTTTAGCGAAAAATTGTGAATGAACAAGCCACGCACATCCCGCGGCAATTGAAAAATAGGCAGCTTGATTTTCATTGGTTATTTTTTTTTTTATCCACTTGGCTTAAAATCTCGCCGAATCTCATGACGCAAATTGTGTAGTGGCACAAGATTTATATGTATATTTAATAATTAGGCGAAAAAACCCGTACAGACCCGTGTACGGCCCGTACACATCTGAAAACGCAAACACCCCGTACAGATTATGGGTAAACCTTTAAGTGTGGCATGTATGCACATGCTCAAATTTAAGAGTTACCATATCGTGTGAATTTCTCAAAGTTTTTAACAATATCTGCTAAATACTTGACACACATCAATGTGTCATGATATATGTAGGTATGTCATAATATGTGGTAATAATACATGATATGTCTTGATATGTCCTAACATGTGGTGATAATACATGATATGTATCACATGTAATAGCCTCTCACTGTATGTAATACACAGTGGTATATGATGAAGAAATATCATAACGAATGATTTAACGATAATCATGCTGTGTGATGATAATATATAATGACATTTAATAATGTCTCATTATATGTGACAATGATAAATTATAATATGTAACAATAACTGGTAACATCTGATGACACCTCATGATATGTGACAATGATAAATTATAATATGTAACAATAACTGATAACATCTGATGATATCTCATGATGTGTGACAATGATAAATTATAATATGTAACAATGTCTGATGACACCTCATGATATGTGACAATGATAAATTTTAATATGTAACAAAAACTTATCAGTTCTGATGACGTATTATGATATGTCACAACATTTCTTAATATCCAATAACATCTCATAATAAATGATGATGATATATTATGATGACATTGTAAGTATGTTGGTAATATCTTAAAGGATGTGATCATAATGACTAGAGTGCAGACACACACACACACACACATACTTACCAATAAAAGGTAACCAACAACAAGGATACAAGCAGATGCAAAGAGAATGTTGAGCTCAGAAAACGTTTTGGTGATCACCCCAATACCAACACCTTGAACCAGCTGGAAGACAGGTAATTATGGAGATATCAACCAGGTAAGCAGGCGTGATATGAAGTGAGGTTTATAGGGAGATATAAGGTGAGGTATATATAAAGACATGAAGTGAGGTAAGCAGATAATTTTTTATTCCCCATTGTGGTATTACAACTCCGGCACCTAGTTGCCCACTATCACCCTTGGATCCATCAGTGTAGACGGCCAGACTTTGTTTAGTTAGTTGCTCTATGAACTTTCTACTTATCATTTTGGCTTCCTTATCTTCTATGTTTTGTTTGATCTTTTCAGTAAGTGAGTAGTCTATGATTGGTGTTTTTAGTTCCCAGGGTGGTATTTTGCTTCTGTATTTATTACTATTTTCAATTGTGTTTGATAGTTCTTTGAACTGCATTAGGTCTTCTATAGTTCTCCACCCTGTTGGATATCTATCTTTATTTAAGGGGACGTCCCATACACTTGGTTGGTTTTTGACAAATGCTTTATGTGCTGGGTGGGTCACTTCTTGTGCTACTTTACTCCAATATAACGGAAGGGGCATCGATTTTTACTGCAGAGATGGTAGCAATTCTTAAAAGTCTAGAAATAATCGAAGATAACCCACCAGAAGCTGTTACGATATTTACAGACTCACTATCATCACTACAAGCACTAGAACACCCAGGTAAATGTAGCCGGCCAGACATAAAGGAAGAAATTCTAGCAATTAATACATCACTAGAGAACAGAGGATGTAGTGTGAGGCTAGTGTGGGTTCCAGCACACATAGGTATAGCTGGCAACGAGTTGGCAGACCAGAATGCCAAGAAGGGAAGAACAAGTAAAAACAATATAAAAGCAGGACTGGGAAGGTCAGAGATCAAGAGCCAAGTGAAGGAAACTGTAAACGAGGAATGGAAGACAACATGGAAAGAAAGTAGAAAAGGCAGACACGCGTTCAAACTGCTGAAAGAACCAACAAGGACATGCCAGGTCAGAGAAGAATTAAAGATACCATCGAACAAAAAACTGTGGCGTCTCCGACTCGGTGCAGCATACTTCATGGTAGAAGAACCACACTGCCAAGAATGTCAGGAAGAGAATGACATAGACCACTACCTGATCCACTGTAAAAAGTATGAACAACAAAGGCTTGAATTAAAAACTTACTATAGAAATCACAATATAGACTTAACAGGTGATAAGGTTTTAAGTATAGATGCCCCAAGAGATGCCCAATCAATACTTAAAAGATATATACATAAAACAAAGGAAAAAATATAAGGCTAGAACTTCAGGAAAATCATCCAACTAAATAGAAATTAAGCAGCAAGAACTAACAAAGCATTAACAAAAAATAGCTACTCATAGGACAAGGAAAGACAAGATATGAAAAAAAGGGACAACAACTCAAAAAGAACAAATACTAATACAAATTAAAACCAAGTGTAAAGGACAATAGTTATCTAGAAACAATACAAAAGAGAAAATAAAATTGACAAATAATAATATAAATAAAAATCAGCAACTGCAAAAGACAACAGTTATTTAAATTGAATACAAAATTAGTAAATAAAATGACACTAAATACCCCAATTATAACCAACTTTCAGGTTGAACAGGGTAGAACAAGATGGAACGAGAAGACGCAACAATGATCAGATGTTGAGTGCCCGATCTCCACCCATCAATTCATCAAAACAACAACAATAATATATAAGCAGATAATATGAGATGAGGTATGTATGCAGACACGAAGTGATGAGCGTATGGAGATATGAAGTGAGGTATGTATGGAGATTTGAAGTGAAGTATCTATGGAGATTTGAAGTGAGGTATGCATGGAGATACGAAACAAGGTATGTATGGAGATATGAAGAGAAGTATGTATGGATATATGAAGTGAAGTATGTATGGAGATATGAATTGAGGTATGTATGGAGATGTGAAGTGATGTATGGAGATGCGAAGTGAAGTATTATGGAGATAAGAAGTGAAGTATGTATGGAGATTTGAAGTGAAGTATGTATGGAGATATGAAGTGAAGTAAGTATGGAGATATGATGTGAAGTACATATGGATATACGAAGTGAAGTATGTATGGAGATAAGAAGTGAAGTATGTATGGAGATATGAAGTGAAGTATATTTGGAGATACGAAGAGATATATGTATGGAGATATGAAGTGAAGTATGTATGGAGATGTGAAGTATGTATGTAGATAGGAAGTGAAGTATGTATGGAGATTTGAAGTGAAGTATGTATGGAGATTTGAAGTGAAGTATGTATGGAGATAAGTGAAGTATGTATGGAGATATTAAGTGAAGTATGTATGGAGATATGAAGTGAAGCATCTATGGAGATATGAAGTGAAGTATGTATGGAGATTTGAAGTGAAGTATGTATGGAGATTGAAGTGAAGTATGTATGGAGATATGAAGTGAAGTATGTATGGAGATTTGAAGTGAAGTATGTATGGAGATATGAAATATGTATGGAGATATGAAGTGAAGTATGTATGGAGATTTGAAGTGAAGTATGTATGGAGATTTGAAGTGAAGTATGTATGGAGATATGAAGTGAAGTATGTATGCAGATATGAAGTGAAGTATGCATGGAGATGTGAAGTGAAATGTGTATGGAGAAATGAAGTGAAGTACGAGGTCTGTTCAAAAAGTTCCTGAACTTTTGAAATTGCGCGTCAATGCGATGTCATAGCAACTTCCGGTCAGTGGCCCTGCCTAGTGATGACTTTCTTGAGTAATCTACCGTTTCCCGCATTTTTCAGTTGTGATTGTTTATCGGCCTGTAGCTGATTGTTTATGTGCGTGCAGATTGTGTTTTGCATTTTTCGAGATGTCTGAATTTCATGAGCAGTTAATCAACATCAAGTTTTGCTTCAAGCTCGGAAAAGTTTTCACGGAGACTCATGAAATGTTAAAACACGTTTATGGGGACGACCCACGACTTCATCTGACAACGCTCATGTTACCCAGGTTCATGAGATGGTGTGTTCCAATTGTCGCCTAACAGTTCGGGAAATAGCAGAAGAATGCAACATCTCCATAGGATTGTGCCATAACATTCTAACAGAGAAATTACAAATGCTGCTAAGTCATTCCATGACTCCTGACACAAGATCAGAAAGACAATCGCGTTGCCATCTGTCAGGAACTTCTGGATCGTGCTAACAAGGATGACAACTTCATGAAGAAAATAATAACCAGCGATGAAACATGGGTCTACGGATACGACATCAAGATAAAAATGCAGTCCTCGCTGTGGGTTGGGAAGAATTCCCAAGACCGAAAAAAAAAAGCACGGCAGGTCAGGTCGAACGTGAAAGTCATGTTGACGGTGTTTTTTTATATCGAGGGAGTTGTGCACCATGAATTCTTACCAGGGGAGGGCCCCAAACAGTTAACCACTGGTACTATCTAGAAGTGCTGAAACGTCTCAGGGAAAACGTCCGGAGAAAAAGGCCTGAGTTGCGGAGAAAAGACTCCTGGTTCCTCCATCATGACAATGTGCCAGCCCACACATCACTGCTTTTTCGGGATTTTTTGGCAAAAACGAAGACAAGTGTGCTTCCCCAGCCACCCTACTCACCTGACCTGGCCCCAGCAGACTTTTTTCTATTTCCCAAACTAAAATCCAGCTTGAAAGGATGATGATTTAAGACCACTGAAAAAATTAAGGGCAATTCGCAGACGGACCAACGCACCATTCCCAAAAATGCTTACCAGGACTGCTTCCAGAAGTGGAAATGGCATTGGCAGCGATGTATTAATTGAGGAGGGGAGTATTTCGAAGAAGACAAGGCTGGCTAGGTTCCAGGGTAGCCCGACAAAGTTATACAAAAAAAGTTCCTGAACTCTTTTTAACAGGCCTCGTATGTACGAGGGACGGTCAAGAAGTAATGCCTCCTATTTTTTATGTATGTAAATACTGCATCAGTGTGCAATTTGTAAATTTAGCAGGACTCCTCAAACACTCTTCTGCACTGTATAGCATTACCAACCTGTTTCAGTAACAGGTGGCACCACTGTAACAGTTTAAAAATGGCTGCCAAAGACGTTCGGTTAAAACAACGTTATGTCATAGAATTCCTCAATGCTGAAGGCGAGACCCCAATTCGCATCCACGAAAGTTTGAAGAATGTTTATGGAGATTCAACAGTGGATGTTAGCACTGTCCGATGTTGGGTACATCATTGTGACGAAGCTGAAGTAGGTCAATCCTCAATGGCTGACGCAAAGCGGACTGGCCGTCCATCTACCGCAGTGACTCCACACAACATTCATCGAGTTGATGGCATCATTCGTGGTGACCGTGGAATGTTGACAGATAGACATAAAGAAACAAGGAAAACCATAGCCATCAACCTCCTGCACCGTTACGAAACTGAAGGAGAAGAGTTTTTATCGAATATTGTGACAGGTGATGAGACTTGGGTTCATTTTTTTTTAGCCAGAATCCAAGAGGCAGTCAATGGAATGGCATCACACAACATTGCCGACAAGAAAGAAGTTCAAAAGCTCACCATCTGTAGGGAAAGTTATGGCCTCCGTGTTTTGGGATGAAAAGGGTGTGATTCTTCTCGACTTCTTGGAACAGCGAAACATGGTGAATGCAGACCGTTACATTGAAACTTTGAAGAAGCTTAGAGGTCGTCTTCGGCGACTTTATCCATTAAAAGATCAGAGAACTGCACTACTGTTGCACGATAAAGCCACGCCACACACCGCTAAATGCACCATTGATGCGATTGCAGAATTTGGCTGGACATTATTACCACATCCCACTTACAGTCCCGATCTTGCACCTTCTGACTTCCATCTGTTTGGACCACTGAAAGAAGATCTTCGCGGACATCACTTTGAGGACACCAAGACCCTTAAACGCGCCGTACGCCAGTGGTTTAGGAAAAAGGACACAAATTTTTACCGTGTGGGGATACATGCCCTTGTGAGAAGATGGACAAAAACTGTAACAAATAACGGAGACTACATTGAGAAATAAATTTTTGAAGTTCAGACTTGGGGCTACATTTCAATGTGAATTTTATCTGTTTTCTTGCCTATTGAATGAAATTAAAAATTACGAGGCATTACTTTTTGACCGTCCCTCATATAAAGATTTGAAGTGAAGTATGTATGTAGATATGAGGTATGTATGGAGATGTGAAATGAGATATGTATGGAGATATGAAATGAGATATGTATGGAGATAAGAGATGAGATATGTATGGAGATATGAGATGAAGTATGTATGGAGATATGAAATGAGATATGTATAGAGATATGAGATGAGATATGTATGGAGATATGAAATGAGATATGAAATGAGATATGTATGGAGATATGAGATGAGATATGTATGGAGATATGAAATGAGATATGTATGGAGATATGAAATGAGATATGTATGGAGATATGAGATGAGATATGTATGGAGATATGAGATGAGATATGTATGGAGATATGAGATATGTATGGAGATAAGAGATGAGATATGTATGGAGATATGAGATGAGATATGTATGGAGATATGAGATGAGGTATGTATGGAGATATGAAATGAGATATGTATAGAGATATGAGATAAGATATGTATGGAGATATGAAATGAGATATGAAATGAGATATGTATGGAGATATGAGATGAGATATGTATGGAGATATGAAATGAGATATGTATGGAGATATGAGATGAGATATGTATGGAGATATGAGATGAGATATGTATGGAGATATGAGATATGTATGGAGATAAGAGATGAGCTATGTATGGAGATATGAGACATGTATGGAGATATGAGATGAGATATGTATGGAGATATGAAATGAGATATGTATGGAGATATGAGATGAGATATGTATGGAGATATGAAATGAGATATGTATGGAGATATGAGATAAGGTATTATGGAGATATGAAATGAGATATGTGTGGAGATATGAGATGAGATATGTATGGAGATATGAGATGAGATATGTATGGAGATATGAGATGAGATATGTATGGAGATATGAGATGAGATATGTATGGAGATATGAGATGAGATATGTATGGAGATATGAGATGAGATATGTATGGAGATATGAGATGAGGTATGTGTAGAGATATGAGATGAGGTATGTGTGGAGATATGAAATGAGGTATGTATGGAGGAATGAGATGAGGTATGTGTGGAGATATAAGATGAGTATGTGTGGAGATATGAGATGAGGTACATGTGGAGATATGAAGTAAGGTATGTACGGAGATATGAAGTGAGGTATGTGTGGAGATATGAGATGAGGTATGTGCAGATATGAAGTGAGGTATTTGTGGAGATATGAGAAGAGGTATGTGTGGAGATATAAGATGAGGTATGTATGGAGAAATAAAGCGATATAAAACAACCAAAAAGTGACAGAATGTTACAAACGAGTGCTTGCACACAAAAGTCAAACTAAAATCATACGACAAGATCAACAATGAGGAACTGGTGGAAAGAATGAGACATGTACCAGCGGAACAAGATATGCTGGCACTGGATAGGGCATAGATAGGGCATGGATAGGGCATAGATAGGGTAAAGATAGGGCATAGCTAGGGCATGGATAGGGCATGGATAAGGCAATGATAGGGCATGGATAGGGCATAGATTAAGGGAACCAGTAGTAGCCGTACAAGGCAGTTCATATTCTTGAATCCCCACATAGTAGGAGACTGAACAAATACACGACAAGACAAATAAAGTCAGACTTACAAGGGATTAAGAAGACATGGAATAAACTTCCTGGGATGGCACAGGACAATAAGGCTTGGCGTCAACATGCAGAAGGCCTATGCTCCACAGGGATTTACTAGAGTCATCCATGCAGCAGAACAGTGTGGTAGCACAAACAGCTAGACAGAATAACTAGTCATCCATGCAGCAGAACAGTGTGGTAGCACAAACAGCTAGACAGAATAACTAGAGTCATCCAAACAGCAGAACAGTGTGGTAGCACAAACAGCTAGACAGAATAACAAGTCATCCATGCAGCAGAACAGTGTGGTAGCACAAACAGCTAGACAGAATAACTAGTCATCCATGCAGCAGAACAGTGTGGTAACACAAACAGCTAGACAGAATAACTAGTCATCCATGCAGCAGAACAGTGTGGTAGCACAAACAGCTAGACAGAATAACAAGTCATCCATGCAGCAGAACAGTGTGGTAGCACAAAAAGCTAGACAGAATAAAAGTACGCTAGATAAAATAAACGCTCAAGAAATCTATTGAGGTATAAGAAATAAAACAGATAAAAAGTACACTTAACCAATTCAGACAGAGTAACAGGATACTAGACTCACCTTTCTGGTAAGACAGACAAACACTCAAGTCATCTACTGACATAAAAAAGATTAAAAACATGCTTTAGAGTTATTCACACACCAAGAAAAATAAAACACACATTCTACTTGGCAAGACAGACAAACAGGATGACTAACCTTAGACAAACAGGATGACTAAGCTATCTAATAAGTCAGACAAACAGGATGACTATGCTATCTAATAAGACAAACAAACAGGATGTCTAAGCTATCTAATAAGACAGACAAACAGGATGACTAAGCTATCTAATAAGACAGACAAACAGGATGACTAAGCTATCTTGGTAAGACAGACAAACAGGATGACTAAACTATCTAATAAGACAGACAAACAGGATGACTAAGCTATCTAATAAGACAGACAAACAGGATGACTAAGCTATCTAATAAGACAGACAAACAGGATGACTAAGCTATCTAATAAGACAGACAAACAGGATGACTAAGCTATCTTGGTAAGACAGACAAACAGGATGACTAAGCTATCTAATAAGACAGACAAACAGGATGACCAAGCTATCAAATAAGACAGACAAACTGGATGACTAAGCTATCTAATAAGACAGACAAACAGGATGACTAAGCTATCTTGGTAAGACAGACAAACACTCATGTCATCTATTGGGGTAAAACAAATAACAACAGCAGTAGAGTAACTCACACGGCATGATAAAGAAACACTTTACTCAGTAAGGCAGAATAACAGGACACTAGACTCATCTGTCTAATAAGACAGAAACGTACAACATCTAAGATCAGCCATCCAGGGGAAAAAACAAACAACACGTATAAATACATTACCATGGCCATAACACCCACAGACACGTACAACATCTAAGATCAGCCATCCAGGAAAAAAACAGACATGTATAAAACTTTACCATGGCCATAACACCCACATAAGACAGACACACATAAATCATTACCATGGCCATAACCCCCACATAAGACATGATGTAGCTGTTATGTTCAGCTGTCAGCTTGAAGGTATCGAGAGCAACTATGCTGAACATGCTCTGGAATATTCCAATAGGGACACCTGTAAGTACATGCAGAGATATAACCTATCAGAGCTGTTATCTACATGTAACTTGGACAGGTGTTGTGTACAAACACAGCACATGTCAATTATGCGTAGATGATTAATATGATATGCATAGATCACTGACCTATGTAAAAGCAGAAAATCCTTGATCTCTGTAAACAGGGAAGGTCATTGATCTATGTAAAAGTGGAAAATCTTTGATCTGTGTAAACAGGGAAGATCATTGATCTATAAGAGTGAAAAATCTTTGATCTGTGTAAACATGGAAGGTCAATGATCTATAAAAGTGGAAAATCTTTGATCTGTGTAAACAAGGAAGATCACTGATCTATAAAAGTGGAAAATCTTTGATCTGTGTAAACAAGGAAGATCATTGATCTGTGTAAACAAGGTAGATCATTGATCTATGTAAAAGTGGAAAATCTTTGATCTGTGTAAACAAGGAAGATCATTGATTTATAAAAGTGGAAAATCTTGTATCTGTGTAAACAAGGAAGGTTATTGATCTATGTAAATATAGAAAATGTTTCACATAGGTAAAAAGAGAAAATCTTTGACCTAAGTACATTTTTACATTAACTTTGTTGATTTTGAAAAGGCTTTTGACAGCACACACAGGGACAGCATATGGAAAATACCGAGGGATTATGGAATTCCCAGCTGCATTGTTTCCATCATAAAAAACCTCTATTCAAACTTTACATGCAGTGTTGGGTTGAGCAACCTAACTTTCGAGGTGAAGACAGGAGTACTACAGGGATGCCCCTTATCAACAACTTTATTTTTGACATTCATAGATTGGGTGATGCGCCAGACAACAGAGGGCAGTCCAAGAGGAATTAGATGGACAACATTTTCTACACTGGAAGACCTGCAATACGCAGATGACATTGCACTACTTGCACATTCACATCAACACATCCAAGAAAAAACTGATAGACTGAATAAGTATAGCCAGCAGGTGGGTCTGAACATCAATCTGAAGAAGACAGAAGTCATGACACTCAATGTGGGCAATCCTGAGCCAATAACAATAAGGAACCAGAAGCTAGAACAGACAGGCACATTTACATACTTAAGATGCATAGTAACACCAGACAGAGGTACAAGCAAGGACATCAACAACAGAATAAATAAAGCGAGAACAGCCTTTGCTAGCCTCAACAACATTTGGAAGTCTTCCCAGTACAGCATAAACACCAAATTAAGATTATAGGAGAGCTGTGTACTTTCTGTTCTTCTCTACAGTGCGGAATGCTGGAGAGTAACAGAGAAGGAAATGTCAAAACTGGCCTCTTTCCACACAATGTGCTTAAGGAAAATTCACCAAATCTTTTGGCCGAATACCATCACCAATCAAGAACTACTTATTCGGAGTAACCAAGAGGACATGCACACCATCATAGATGGCAGACGCTGAGTTTGGTTGGTCACATCCTCAGAAGGGACTCTGATGCCATTACAAGAACAGCTATGCTATGGACCCCCAAAGGAAAGCAAAATAGAGGTCGGCCAAAAACAACTTGGTGGAGAACTGTGGAGGCTGAGATGTAAAGAATCAACCAGAGTTGAGGCACTGTACAAATGACGGCTGCCGACTGAACAAAGTGGAAGCAATTTGTTGCTGCTCTACAAGACGCCACCAAGCGTGATGGCCACTGACTGCTTTGACAGTCTGTAGCTAAGTATCAAAGAAGAAGAAGAAGAAGTGAAAATGGAAAAATGTTGTCACTGATCTATACTGTGAGCAGTAGGTCAATGAAGGAAGCTTGCTGACAGCATTTCTCAAAGATGTGTAACTCAGAAATAACTAGAAGAGAAAATCCATACTCTACTTGAATGAGCCACGCTCGTCTGTTCGAGGGCAGCAAAAGTGTTAGGACTTCGATGCCTTTAGGGAAGTACCTAGTTTTTATTTTTATATTTATTTAGGTTCTTATGCATCTTATCTAGCCTTCACTTTCTTTCCTTTCCCTGACGAAAGCCTTGTGGCTGTAACGTTGGCTATTTTCTTTGTCTTTTGTCCTCATAAGACGAATCACCTATTTTCGATTTTTTTTCCACACCCATCCATTGAACAAGCTACAGTCTTACATGTGTGGTTACTTGTTCTTCTTCATCAGGTATCATGCCAGGTGGTATAGGCAATCATGTCTGTCCACAACTCCCTGTCTCTAGTAGGCTACTATTTGTCAAATGTGTTGTTGGCTTCCTTCCATGTCACATTGTACGGTATCTTCACTATCTTGTTTGTTTCAAAAAAAAAAAAAAAAACGACTCATTTTTTATTTATGATTGCAGACTGTAAATGAATGCTGTTATGTTAACTTTATAATGTTGCATGTCTTTAAATTAATGCTTAAAGTAACATGTGGGAATGAAAGGATATAGTATGCAAGATAAATGAAAGTGAAAGGGCAGAATGTTAGACCGGCCTGCGCGCCCAATTCTTAACCCTTCGAAAATAAAGTTCGTTCATTCGTTCGTTCTTTGTCGTCCTCTGCCTCTTTTTCATTCTATCTTTCCAATTGTCACAATATATTCCAGCTTTCTTCTACTCATAGCATTCCCGAAAAAAGTGGATAGCTACTTTTAACATGAAGAAAACGTGGACAGCTAACTTTTAACATGAAGAAAACGTGGACAGCTAACTTTTAACATGAGGAAAAAGTGGACAGCTACCTTTTAACATGAGGAAAAAGTGGACAGCTACCTTTTAACATGAGGAAAAAGTGGAGAGCTACCTTTTAACATGAGGAAAAAGTGGAGAGCTACCTTTTAACATGAGGAAAAAGTGGACAGCTACCTTTTAACATGAGGAAAAAGTGGACAGCTACCTTTTAACAGGAGGAAAAAGTGGACAGCTAACTTTTAACATGAGGAAAAAGGTAACTTTGCTCATTGGCCTCTTTCAAGATACTTCTTATTATTTCTTAGAGGCTCATGGTATTTTTAACATATTTTTGAGTAAAACCACATTTCTATGGCCTCTAGAGCTTCTCCAACTTTTTTACTAATTCTCCATGACTCACTTCCATATGTCAGGATTGGTTCTAAATAAACCCGAAGAACTCTCATTCTTACTTCCATTGACAAAGAACTGTTGCATAACTTCATTTTATAGAATGCTGTTTTTGTCTGGGCTATTCTCCTCTCCACTTCTGATATGCATCTTCCATCCATGTTATTAGATGTGCTTAGGAATTTGAATCTATTGACTTGTTTGAACTCATTCTATCCCATGGCTGCATGGTGCGCCAGGTTACCCTATAGATCTACCTGTGGGCTGCAGGGCACTCTCGCATGACACAATTCCGAATTTGAATGGAAAACTAGAAAATAAGTAGCCATAAGCTTGTTTAGATCATGTAAAAACTTCCTGTGGACCACGTGTTTCGAACTGATAGCGAAAGAAGTGTTCTGATGCTTAATTTTTGCATACTTTTATCAATTAATGACATCATTAGGCAGTTTGTTTACAAGTAGAGAGTTCACAGACATAACAGTCATAAACGATCAATGGATCGGCTACAATACATTATTTCTAAATGAATTTTCTCGACACTGATAGCAATAATAACCTATTTTCAGTTCTGAGAAGGTCCTTTAATAACTTAGATATTTTTAGGTAATAAATTAATTAAATTGCATGGGACAGGACTGTGTATGTGAAACTTTACACAAAAATATAAAAATTGGAATTTTCATTTGTTTGTAATCAAACTTCTTGAATTAATTTTCAACTGGATATACGTTTCAATTCCTGGGCTTTTATCACCAAGGAATTACTTAAAGCTGAAATATTTATGTGTAAGTACACAATTTTAATTATTATTTTTGTTGCATACATTTCATTGCTAATTGTTTGTGTTTTTTGTCATTCATTCACAGCTAATATGTTCATCTGTCATCTTTGTTACCCATTTGTGACTTGCTGAAAAAATGTTCTCCAGAAACATTCTACAATATTTTTGACCTGTCATTCACAAAACTGTTCTCCAGAAACATTCTACAATATTTTTGACCTGTCATTCACAAAACTGACTTGGCCAGAAACATTCTACAATATTTTTGACCTGTCATTCACAAAACTGACTTGGCCAGAAACATTCTACAATATTTTTGACCTGTCATTCACAAAACTGACTTGGCCAGAAACATTCTACAATATTTTTGACCTGTCATTCACAAAACTGACTTGGCCAGAAACATTCTACAATATTTTTGACCTGTCATTCACAAAACTGACTTGGCCAGAAACATTCTACAATATTTTTGACCTGTCATTCACAAAACTGACTTGAAACATTCTACAATATTTTTGCCAAACTGACTTGGCCAGAAACATTCTACAATATTTTTGACCTGTCATTCACAAAACTGACTTGGCCAGAAACATTCTACAATATTTTTGACCTGTCATTCAAAAAACTATTCTCCAGAAACATTCTACAATATTTTTGACCTGTCATTCACAAAACTGACTTGGCCAGAAACATTCTACAATATTTTTGACCTGTCATTCACAAAACTGTTCTCCAGAAACATTCTACAATATTTTTGACCTGTCATTCACAAAACTGACTTGGCCAGAAACATTCTACAATATTTTTGACCTGTCATTCACAAAACTGACTTGGCCAGAAACATTCTACAATATTTTTGACCTGTCATTCACAAAACTGACTTGGCCAGAAACATTCTACAATATTTTTGACCTGTCATTCACAAAACTGTTCTCCAGAAACATTCTACATTATTTTTGACCTGTCATTCACAAAACTGTTCTCCAGAAACATTCTACAATATTTTTGACCTGTCATTCACAAAACTGACTTGGCCAGAAACATTCTACAATATTTTTGACCTGTCATTCACAAAACTGTTCTCCAGAAACATTCTACATTATTTTTGACCTGTCATTCACAAAACTGTTCTCCAGAAACATTCTACAATATTTTTGACCTGTCATTCACAAAACTGACTTGGCCAGAAACATTCTACAATATTTTGTGACTTGGGCACAATTTTTTTCTATTGTTTGGTTTTAAGGACTATCTTCATTGCACATGGACTGCTCCATCAGTGCTCTATCTCCTCCCTTAGATCACACACGGAGGATCTCAGCATAGTGCACGAACTAGTGCATAGTGCACCAGCGAGAATCTCAATGTGTTTATATAGGAATCACACATTCTATAAATATTTTTGTTGTGGGTAGGTTTCTAATTTTTAAATTTTGCCAGGGCCTACTCTTTACGATTTCCAACTGCCGTGGGATTTTTAACATGTGCAACTTGCACACGGGACCTATTTTTTCACTCTAATCTGAGAAGGATAGGCATCCGATCCCAGTACCCATGAGACCAGGGGGGAGTATGACATCATTAGGACCACTGGTTCTGAAAAAAAAATTCCATAAAATATATTCCCTCAACTGGGAATCAAACCCAGTACCTCTAGAACTCGAGGCGGATGCCATACCTCTTAGCCACTCCGACCGCAAACTATTCTATTGTTAACTTTGTTGACTAAGGCAGATTGACCACTGTTCTGGCGTCTTACCTGTAGCCAGCTTGATAGATATAAGAAACAAAGCACCTGGGGCACCAATCAAATGTGAGATCTTCCTGAGACTAAAAATATTTTGATCATGGTCTGTGGAAGGCAGAAGATTAAAATATTTCATTGTATCCCCCATTTACAAACACTTCTGCATATATGACATTGCCTGGTAAATTCAGCAACTTGCTGGCATATCTAATTTTGAGAAAAGTACAAACTCGTTTAACATGGATACAAATATTAATGTTATAATAATTATATTTTATACATTTTTCTGCTATCGGCCACATGGGTTACATCTATCAAAAAATACCCTACATACATTTAACATACACTGAAAGCACTAAACCATTCTGAAAAATTAATATGGTTCGAACCGATGTTGTTGTTATTGATCCAGCGGCGCGTGGGCTCTCGCCCTACGGCCCAATGCCAGGTAGTGATATCTGCATGTTTTCGCAAGTTGCTTTTTTTCTCCGTACAAGGTGTTCCACTTATCTGGCCTCAGAGAAAGGAGCATTTTCCTAACATCATCGAGTGCTGGGCACTCAAAGAGATGGTGGTCAACAGTTTCATAGGGGTAGCAAGCTGGCACTCTGGAGTGTGTTGTGGTTGGATTCTGTTCAAGTGACTGTTGAGTGGTATGTGTTGTGTTCTGAGCCAAAAAAATGGTGTTCTGATCCCTCCATGTAAGATGACCAATGTTGTCATTAGGATCAGCCATATGTCTGTAAACCTCTCTCCCGGTGTTTCCCATGGCCCATCTGTTCAGCCAAGTTTCTTTATTTGTTGTTCATATAAGTGATTTGGCTGTTTGGAGAGTTGTTGCTGTGAGTGGTTTTTCTTGTCTAGTTCCTTTCTTTACTAATCTGTCTGCTTTGTCATTACCTGGTGTCTTTAAGTAACCAGGGATCCACTCCTAACTATTCTGATGCCATAGGAAGTGATAAGCTGATCAGCATCCAGGATTAATTTGGTTAATTCAGTTCTACAATGTCCACTGCCTTCCAAAGCTTGAAGGGCAGACACTGAGTCAGTAAAAATGACGATGTTTTGAGCCGTTGAGGGAAAGGCATCGAATACAGTCTTCAGATGGTATACAGCTGTTTCCAGTGCAATGATTTAAGCTTCATGGAGCAAAACTCCCTGCATGCATCAAACAGCTTGTCAGAAGATCCATCTGTGTAACATATGTAGACACCATAACCTGCTTTGATGGTGACCTTAAATGCAGATCCAACAGTATAGACGTGCAACCATTCTTCAGGGTAGGCATCAATGATTCGTTGTGATGCACTCATAAGACTGACTGGGTCGGCCTGTTTGGTTGTTCCATCTACTTATTTTATCTGTACTTCTGGTGTTTTTAAGCGAGAATGTGGTGGTAAATTCTGTACTACTTTCTGTATGTCTTGTCTTCTTTCTGGGAGGTGGTATCTATCCTGAATTTCATGGACATGTTGTAAGACTGACTTGTGTTTTATTCTTTGCTTGTGTTCCCAGTTTTCTACAAGATGTCTGTTGGGGTCATTTCGGTTCATTCTCTTACATCTTTCATAAACTTCCAAAGCAGCTTTATCCCTCCACAACCCAAGGGGTTTCACATTTGTGTGTATTTCACATGCAGCAGTTGGAGTTGATCCCATAGCTCTACTAATTAATCAAAGGGTATTGCTTTGCACCCTGTCAAGAGAGTCTGGGTTTGTCTTGGAGAAGGTTGTAAGCAGTGAGTTGTTGTATTCGATCAGTAAGCAGTGAGTTGTTGTATTCGATCACAGAACGGACATAGCCAAGGTTCAAGCTTCTCAAAGTATCCTTATCTGATCCCCATGTAGTGCCAGCAAGCCTCTTCAATAATTGTAACCGCTGTCGCGAGAGGTTCAGATGTTATTAAATGAAAGATATCCTGGACAAAAAGATGTATCAGATGATACCAGGATAGTGCCAGATAAGAGACTGGTCTTATGAGAAATATCCCCTTCTCTGAAAAGAGCAAGGGTGTATTGACAATCAAAGGTAGGGTCAAGCTGTATAAACCTTCAAGTATGATGATAGTGTTTGTTACTGAAGGTCTAAAAGCTACCTCTCAAGATCCTCCCTTGAATAATAGTTATTAGTTTTGTATTGACTCTGCTAGGGGATTAATTAGTTAATTAAATATGTAACAGATATATATAACCAACAGAACCTTAACTCAATTTAAATAATTAAGTAAGACTGATTATATATATTTACAATTTATTGATCCTATACCGTTTCTCTTTTCGGTTAGGAAAATGATAAAGAATTCAAATGTTTTTACAAGATAAAATAAATAAACATGGAATGTCCATTTCCACACTAGTTAAATATGATAAAGTTATATTTCCAATATTAATTATTTATTTCACATTAATATATATATATATATATATATATATATATATATATATATATATATATATATATATATATATATATATATATATATATATATATATATATATATATATATATATATATATATATATATATATATAGAGGACACTTTCACTGGACTGTAAAGTTGGTATTTAGTTTATTAAAGTCCTTCATGAGTCATCACTCAAACTGTTTTTGTTGTTATTGGTATTTTATTTCTTATTACTAAGTTGCTGGATAGGCTGACCAGTGGAATTGTGTTTCCACTTATCTCCAAAACTGAGAAGCATCCAACTATAGCCAGGATCACACAATTGTCTGGATCTCCAGGCTGGGAAACATAGGTTGTCTAGTTCTAGATATATTGAGAACGTTTGCACCACAGAGTCCCTCAGAAGTGAATGTCTCATACAATCTTAGTAGTTGCAGGATAAAACCTGTAATACAAATAATCACAATCCCTGTATGGTCCAGCACTATTCTATCCACACACACAATGGATGTAACAAACAGTTTCAGACATGGTGCTAACAGTTGCACAGGACAATTTACCTCAGTACCACTCACAGCCAGTTCAATGTGATTACACTTTCCTTATAAATCCTACGTTAGATCCATTTGTCCATGATCTGCTTCCATACAATGATTTGGTTTAGTATAAACTATTAAGTGACACCTTGATTAATACGTTAACAAATTATGTGATCCTTTCTCATGGTCCTGATCAGTGTGTCTTTCCTTTAGGACATACTCCTTCAAATACATTACTAAACCTAGAGTCGTATTTTTGCCATAATTCTCAAATATTCTACACATTTCCCAATGCTGGCTTTCATCTCTAAAAGTCAACACAGGCTTGCTTTCAGATGGCAATACACTCGTCCTGTAAGTTTTTTTCTTAACACGCTAAACACACTTACGAACACACCAGTGGATTAATCACAAGAAAATTACATAATTATATACATATATATATTCTTTCGTACCCTCAGGCAATACACATAAGCTGTAACAGGCTGTTAAAAGGTATCTAGGTCTGTTATGCAGATGCAGTGCAAAGTATTGGACAGCACACTTTTTGCCGCTCTCTTCTGTCAAATTCAAAAAAGTTTGGCTCCAAGTCAAACCAATTCAAGGATCATTTTTAGAATTATACCGTCGCTCCCCCGTATCGGAGCAAAACATCGGCCAAAAACTGGTTGTTAGGAATCTAAATAAACGCTGATGTATAGATGTCTTTTGCTTTAAATGAACTACTGCTTGTTCAATGTGCAAACATCCCCGTTTTGAAATATCTATATTTTCTCTTTTAAAATCTCTAGTTCTTAAGAAATTAAATAAATTCTTACATTTAAAATGGGAATGTTAATAACTGTGAATTATACACACTAGAAAAAGGACCGTTTTATTGGTTAATATATTCCGTTTTCCTTAGCAAATTGTGTGCGGTAAAATCTGTGGTGCAAACTTTAACCAAAACACGACAAGGGGACTACAGTGCTTTGGTATTTGTATTTTCAATATGGTTCTTGAGGTTGAGCTGCTGATCAAGTGTGACTCCAAGATATGTGAGATGTTCTTCTTTTGTCACTTGTTTTTTGTCTAACCACAGGTTGATATTTTTCTTGGCTACTTTATGGCTTTTGGTAAAGATAGTGTACACAGTCTTTGTGTATATACTCTACCTCTTATTTAACATCCCCGTTGTTGAACTCAATCTAATCTTTCCTTTTAAACATCTCTAGTTCTTAAAAATTAAATAAATTCTTACTATTCTTTACACAAAATGGGCCCTCTATGTATTGTGTGCCTAAACATGTGGTTTCATATACACACTAGAAAAAGGAGCGTTTTCATTGGTTCTTATATCGGTCCGTTTTCCTATAGTATTGTGTGCGGTAAATATGACTGTGGTGTAAGACAGACCAAAACACGACAATCGCCTCAGTGCTTTGGTATTTGTATTTTCAATATGGTTCTTGAGGTTGAGCTGCTGATCAAGTGTGACTCCAAGATATGTGAGATGTTCTTCTTTGTCACCTATTTTTGTCTAACCACAGGCCCCAATCTTGTCCCCTGATGAATTTTCTTGTACGCCCCCCTTAGATATCCTACACAGTCTCGCCTTGCTTCTTCCTTCCCCACAGTCCCCACTCCCGCTGGCTCTGTTTGCTCAGCATGTTTGATGATTTTTCTTTGGCTCTTTTTATCGGTTTTGCTTACAATTAGTGTACACAGTCTTTGTGTCTTCTTCTTCTTTGATCCATAACCGCCAACCGTCAAAGCAGTCAGCGGCCATCACGCCTGGTGGCGTCTTGTAGGGCAGCAACAAATTGATTCCACTTTGCTCGGTCGGCGGCCATCCTTCGTACAGTGCCCCAACTGTGGTTCATTCTTTGCATCTCAGCTTCCACAGTTCTCCGCCAAGTTGTTTTTGGTCGGCCTCGCTTTCGCTTTCCCTCGGGGGTCCATAGCATAGCTGTTCTTGCGATGGTATCAGGGTCCCTTCTGAGGACATGGCCAACCCAACTCCAGCATCTGTCCTCCTGGCCATAAGTAGTTCTTGGTATGATGGTGTTTGGCAAAAGATTTGGGAGAATGTCCTTAGGCCTGGAAGGAGGACAGTTTCGACTTTCCCATGGTTACTCCCCTTCTGGTTGCTGAATGGTGTTTTTGCATCTCGCTCCAGACATTTTCCTTAGCATTGTAGGTGGAAATATCCTTAAGGGGATAGTTTTCGACATTTCCTTCTCTGTTACTCTCCAACATTCCGCACCATAGAGAAGCACAGAAAGTACACAGCTCTCATACAGTCTTAATTTGGTGTTTGTGCTGTACTGGGAAGACTTCCAAATGTTGTTGAAAACAGCAAAGCCTGTTCTCGCTTTATTCATTCTGTTGTTTAAGTCCTTGCTTGTTCCGCCGTCAGGTGTTACTATTCATCCTAGGTAAGTAAATGTGTCTGTCTGTTCTAACTTCTGGGTCCTTACTATTATTGGCTCAGGATTGCCCACATTTAGTGTCATGACCTCTGTCTTCTTCAAATTGATGTTCAGGCCAACCTGCTGGCCATACTTATTCAGTCTATCAGTTTTGTCTTGAATGTGTTGGTGTGAGTGCGCGAGTAGTGCAATGTCATCTGCATATTCCAAATCTTCCAGTGTAGAAAATGTTGTCCATCTAATTCCTCTTGGACTGCCCTCTGTTGTCTGGCGCATCACCCAATCTATGACCGTCAAAAATAATGTTGTTGATAAGGGGCATCCCTGTCGTACTCCTGTTTTCACTTCGAAAGTTACATTACTCGATCCAACACTGCACGTAAAGTTAGAATAGAGGCTTTTTATAATGGAAACAATGCGGCTGGGAATTCCATAAGCCCTCAGAATTTTCCATAGGCTGTCCCTGTGTATGCTGTCGAAAGCCTTTTCAAAATCAACAAAGTTAATGTACAGCTGTCTCTGCCATTCTGAGCACTGCTCTATAATGTTCCTGAGGGCAAATATATGATCTGCACATCTTCTGTTCTTTCTGAAGCCCGCTTGTTCTTTCCTCAGTTTATGGTCAACTGCTTTTGAAATTCTCTGGATGAATGATTATCCTGCCTAGTATTTTTGCTGGAACTGAGAGGAGGGTAATTCCTCTCCAGTTGTTGCAGTCTGCAAGGTCGCCCTTCTTGGGCAATTTGACAATTATTCCTTTACTCCACTCTGTTGGTGTTGTCTCAGTTTCCCAGACTTGTGCAAATAGTGGTTCTAATAGTTCTGCTGCTAGTTCAGGGTCTGTCTTGAATAGCTCAGCATTCAGATTGTCGTGACCAGGCGCTTTTCCATTTTTTAGCCCTTTGATAGCTGTGATAATTTCTTCTTTTCGTGGAATGTCTGTATTTACGTCTAAGTCACTTTCAGCCTCAGGAACATTCAGCTGAGTCTCTGGTGGTTCCTTATTCAGTGTTTCTCTGAAGTGCTCTGCCCATCTTGTTTCCTGCTCCTGTGCTGTGGTGATGAGATTTCCTTGCTTGTCTCTTACTAACGTTATGTTGTTTGCACCTCGTTTTCCACTGATAGCTTTAGTTATTTTATAAACTGTGCTTTGTTCATTTCTCAGTGCTGCCTCTTCTGCCTGTCTTGCAAGGTCATCCAGAAATGTCCTTTTGTTAGCACGGGTTTGACGTTTTACTTCCTTGTCCAGCTGACTGTACTGTTCACTATATATTGCCTTTAACCTGGGAGACTTAGCTTCTGTTTTCTTTCTTTTCATTTCCTTTCTCTTCACTATGGTGTTTAGCGTTTCTGGTGTTATCCAGTCTTGGCTCTTTCTTTCCTGAAATCCCAAGCATGACTTGATGCTTTCTTTGTATATTGTTGAGATGGTGTTGAATTTCTGGTCCACATCGTCGGTCTCTGTTCTTTTCTGGCTTTTGGTAATCAGATATCGTCTCTTTACGTCGACCACAAACGCTTTTCTGGTGAGGGGGTCCTTAAGTTTCGTGATGTTATATCTTTTCTGTTTGACTGCAACTGGTCCAGCAGCTCTGAGTTTCACCTTCAGTCTTGCTACTACTAGGTGATGATCACTTCCCACATCTGCGCCTCTTCTTACTTTCACGTCTTGTAGTGCATGTCTCCATCTGCCATTGATCATTATGTGATCTATCTGGTTTTTGTCTCGTCCGTTTGGTGATTCCCATGTTAACTTGTGCACTTCTTTGTGTTGAAAAAGTGTTCCTCCAATGACCAGGTTGTTAATACTGCAGAAGCTTATTAATTTGTCCCCATTCTCATTTACTGTTCCACTGCCGCATTTCCCCATTACTCTTTCGTTATATTTATTGTGTGTTCCAACTTAATTTAGGTCTCCCATTACTATAATAAGATCCTACTTTTCGCATTTAGGTCTCCCATTACTATAATAAGATCGTACCTGGGTACAGTTTCCATTTCCTTTTGTACCTGTTGATAGAACTCGTCCTTGATCTCTTCATCGCTGTCATTTGTTGGTGCATAGCATTGTATAATTGTGGTGTTGGTGAATCTCCCTCTCAGTCTTACTCTTATTAGTCTGTTGTTAATGGGTTTCCATTCCAGTAGAGACCTTTCCATTCCTTTCTTAAGGATAATGGCTACACCTTCGTTGTGCTGACCGTCCTCTCTACCAGAATAAAGTACTGTTTCCCCTGTAGCTGTTTTTTATTCTCCCCATCCCTGTCCATCTGCTCTCGCTTATTCCCAGGATATGTAGTTTGTAATTCCTCATCTCTGCTGTGATCTGTCTCAGCTTTCCTGCCTCATTCATAGTTCTGACATTCCAAAAACCAATTCTGGTTTCGTGTTTTGTGGTCTGGGCATCCGTTTTCATGCCAGTGGCTTCCTTTCGGCTTTCACCACTGTCAGTCATACGAGCCTGAGACTCCGGATGTCCGTCCCGCATCAAAGTATTTTCATTTATTGCTGTTTCCGTAACGTGTGCGATTTTTTTACACAGACAGGGGTGTCAGCATGTCATAAATGAGAAATAGAGTGCAGCTTAATGATGAGCCTTGTGGTCAGCCCTCCTCTAAGACTTCTTTAGATGAGATGGCATCGTTTATCTTTGGATTGTTCGATCAATCAAAAAATATTTTATCCAGTTGAATAGCTTGCCATGTATTCCTATGCCAATCAACTTCATTAGGAGGCATTTTCTCCACAAACGATCATAGGCCTTCTGAAGGTCAAAGAAGATGGCCACAGTATGTTTCTTATTCTGAAAGCCATCATGAATTCTTTGCGTCAAATGGAAAAGCTGGTCTTCTGTGCAGCTGCTAGTTCTGAAGCCTGCCTTTTCATGACACAGAATAATGGAACTCTCAGGGAACCAATAGAGACGTGTATTTATCATTCTTTCAGCAATTTTGCCCAGGCACGATGTTAGAGATATCGGGCGATAGCTTTTGGGTTCATCTGGGGGTTTGTTGGTTTTTAAAATGGGGACAATATGTGCATTCCTCCAGGCTTTTGGGAGTTTGCTTGACCTCCATCACCCGTGTGTTACCGGGGCCCGAAAGGGGAGCAAAGAATAGCAACACTGTACCCTACCATGCATGTCGTAAAAAGCGACTAAGGAGGGTTGGGCATGGGGCTGGTTACCCCATCCTGTGAAAAACTTTTTACCACAAAAACTTCAACAAACATGGACAAGTCAAATATGGAATATAAATCAACTCAGCCGCCCAAGACGGAAGAAGGTCCTCTGGAAAGGAGGCGCATAAAGCAGCCTAGAGAAAGCCGAGAGGAGTCTGGGTTGCCGACTAACCTTTTTTCATCTAGGAAAATCTCCAGGATTGGCACCTGGAATGTTCGCACTTTGTGCGAACAAGGGAAAACTGCACAGGTAGCAGCAGAAATGACAAATTACAGGATTGATATCCTGGGTCTCTGCAAGACACGGTGGAAAGGCATAGAGAAGAGGAGATTGGCAGTCCTTGTTCTGGAATCCATAGGGAAAGAGAGGCAGAGGTAGACCAAAAAACACATGGAGAAGAGAACTGGAAACAGAGGTAAAAATGATGAGGAAAACATGAAAAGAACTTGAGCGGATGGCACAGGACAGGAAGACGGCATGTGTTTGTTGAAGGCCTATGCTCCTTGGGGAGCTAAAGGGTATTGATTGATGATTGACCTCCATGTCTTATTTATTAGCTCAAAGACTGCTTCCTAAATTCTTCTTCGAATAGGGAAGCATTGACTGATGAGGCTTTCTCTTGTTTCTTTAACTGGCATAGTTGTTTCTTGTCCAGCTCTGTGAGTTTTCCTGCTCTATTCACAGTGGTAAAGTAATGGTTGAAGTGTTCTGCTTTCTTTTGGTCTTCAAGGATTGTTTTCCTTCCCTCCATCAACACCAGTAATGACCTGTCTATATGAAACATTTCCTATTTGGTTACTCTCCCCTTAACATCAGTAATGACCTGTCTATATGAAACATTTCCTATTTGGTTACTCTCCCCTTAACATCAGTAATGACCTGCTTATATGAAACATTTCCTATTTGGTTACTCTCTCCTCAACACTGGTAATGACCTGTTTATATTAAACATTTCCTATTTGGTTACTCTCCCCTTAACATCAGTAATGACCTGTTTATATGAAACATTTTCTATTTGGTTACTCTCCCCTCAACATCAGTAATGACCTGTTTATATGAAACATTTTCTATTTGGTTACTCTCCCCTTAACATCAGTAATGACCTGTTTATATGAAACATTTCCTATTTGGTTACTCTCCCCTTAACATCAGTAATGACCTGTCTATATGAAACATTTTCTATTTGGTTACTCTCCCCTCAACATCAGTAATGTCTTTGGCTATTGTAAAACAATGATCAACTGAGGATGGTTACAATAAATAATCAGATGACAAAGATGAGTGTAGTAAAAAAAAATGATATAAAAAATAACCTCTGGTGATGAATTTCTTGGTCATGCCAGGCACATACACGTAAGTGATGAACACACTAATAACTGATAGAAGGCAGGCAGCCAATGCAGCTTTATCTAGACTGGGAGGGGGAAAAAAAAGATTATAAATGACCAAATGAAAATGTATTTTATAAATTATTAACTCTTAGTATACGAGCTGCCTTTCATGACTACCATTACAGATTTTGCAATAAATAATTTATTTATAAAGATAACATAAGTGTTATATATCAAAATGTGAAGAAATGAAACCCCTACATCATGCACGTAACTAAATTGTTCAGTGGTTTTAAACATGCATTCAGCTATAAATTTTCGCTATTGACGGGGATCGATCATCAGCCTCTCTAGAAGGCCGCTCGTATACTAAGAGTTAAAGAACACAGTTAATACAGAAACATACAATTGTTACTTTGTTTCTGATAGAGTAACATGTGAAACAACATGACAAAATAAAGTAACACATCAGCATTTTGAGAAATTTTTATCACAATAAAAGTCTTTCTGAGAGATTGCTGAAGTAGACACAAATACTCAAATAAAAAATGTGATAAACAGTTTTGTGTCACAGAAGATGTTATGTCAGATGTGTTATAGAAGATGGTATGTCAGATGTGTTATAGAAGATGGTATGTCAGATGTGTTATAGAAGATGGTATGTCAGATGTGTTACAGAAGATGGTATGTCAGATGTGTTATAGAAGATGGTATGTCAGATGTGTTTTAGAAGATGGTATGTCAGATATGTTATAGAAGAAACTTTGTCAGATGTGTTAGAGAAGATGGTATGTCAGATGTGTCACAGAAGATTGTATGTCAGATTTTTTATAGAAGATGGTATGTCAGATCTGTTATAGAAGATGGTATGTCAGATGTGTTATGGAAGATGGAATGTCAGATGTGTCACAGAAGATGGTTTGTCAGATGTGTCACAGAAGATGGTATGTCAGATCTGTTACAGAAGATGGTATGTCATATCTGTTATAGATAATGGTATGTCAGATCTGTTATAGAAGGTGGTATGTCATATCTGTTACAGAAGATGGTATGTCATATCTGTTACAGAAGATGGTATGTCAGATCTGTTATAGAAGAAGGTATGTCAGATCGGTTATAGAAGATGGTATGTCAGATCTGTTACAGAAGATGGTATGCAAGATCTGTTACAGAAGATGGTAAGTCAGATCTGTTACAGAAGATGGTAAGTCAGATCTGTTACAGAAGATGATATGTCAGATCTGTTATAGAAGATGGTATGTCAGATCTGTTATAGAAGATGGTATGTCAAATCTGTTACACAAGATGGTATGTCAGATCTGTTACATAAGATCATGTCAGATCTGTTACTAGTTACACAAGATGGTATGTCAGATCTGTCACTTCTTCTTCTTTGATCCATAACCGCCAACCGTCAAAGCAGTCAGCGGCCATCACGCATGGTGGCGTCTTGTAGGGCAGCAACAAATTGATTCCACTTTGCTCGGTCGGCGGCCATCCTTCGTACAGTGCCCTAACTGTGGTTCATTCTTTGCATCTCAGCTTCCACAGTTCTCCGCCAAGTTGTTTTTGGTCGGCCTCTCTTTCGCTTTCCCTCGGGGGTCCATAGCATAGCTGTTCTTGCGATGGTATCAGGGTTCCTTCTGAGGACATGGCCAACCCAACTCCAGCGTCTGCCAGCTATGATGGTGTGCATGTCCTCCTGGTTACTCCGAATAAGTAGTTCTTGGTTGCTGATGGTGTTTGGCCAAAAGATTCGGAGAATTTTCCTTAGGCAGATTGTGTGGAAGGAGGACAGTTTCGACATTTCCTTCTCTGTTACTCTCCAACATTCCGCACCATAGAGAAGCACAGAAAGTACGCAGCTCTCATACAGTCTTAATTTGGTGTTTGTGCTGTACTGGGAAGACTTCCAAATGTTGTTGAGAACAGCAAAGGCTGTTCTCGCTTTATTCATTCTGTTGTTAATGTCCTTGCTTGTTCCGCTGTCAGGTGTTACTATGCTTCCTAGGTAAGTAAATGTGTCTGTCTGTTCTAACTTCTGGTTCCTTACTGTTATTGGCTCAGGATTGCCCACATTTAGTGTCATGACCTCTGTCTTCTTCAAATTGATGTTCAGGCCAACCTGCTGGCCATACTTATTCAGTCTATCAGTTTTGTCTTGAATGTGTTGGTGTGAATGCGCGAGTAGTGCAATGTCATCTGCACGTAAAGTTAGAATAGAGGCTTTTTATAATGGAAACAATGCGGCTGGGAATTCCATAAGCCCTCAGAATTTTCCATAGGCTGTCCCTGTGTATGCTGTCGAAAGCCTTTTCAAAATCAACAAAGTTAATGTACAGCTGTCTCTGCCATTCTGAGCACTGCTCTATAATGTTCCTGAGGGCAAATATATGATCTGCACATCTTCTGTTCTTTCTGAAGCCTGCTTGTTCTTTCCTCAGTTTATGGTCAACTGCTTTTGAAATTCTCTGGATGATTATCCTGCCTAGTATTTTGCTGGGAACTGAGAGGAGGGTAATTCCTCTCCAGTTGTTGCAGTCTGCAAGGTCACCCTTCTTGGGCAATTTGACAATTATTCCTTTACTCCACTCTGTTGGTGTTGTCTCAGTTTCCCAGACTTGTGCAAATAGTGGTTCTAATAGTTCTGCTGCTAGTTCAGGGTCTGTCTTGAATAGCTCAGCATTCAGATTGTCGTGACCAGGTGCTTTTCCATTTTTTAGCCCTTTGATAGCTGTGATAATTTCTTCTTTTCGTGGAATGTCTGTATTTACGTCTAAGTCACTTTCAGCCTCAGGAACATTCAGCTGAGTCTCTGGTGGTTCCTTATTCAGTGTTTCTCTGAAGTGCTCTGCCCATCTTGTTTCCTGCCCCTGTGCTGTGGTGATGAGATTTCCTTGCTTGTCTCTTACTAACGTTATGTTGTTTGCACCTCGTTTTCCACTGATAGCTTTAGTTATTTTATAAACTGTGCTTTGTTCATTTCTCAGTGCTGCCTCTTCTGCCTGTCTTGCAAGGTCATCCAGAAATGTCCTTTTGTTAGCACGGGTTTGACGTTTTACTTCCTTGTCCAGCTGACTGTACTGTTCACTATATATTGCCTTTAACCTGGGAGACTTAGCTTCTGTTTTCTTTTTTTTCATTTCCTTTCTCTTCACTATGGTGTTTAGCGTTTCTGGTGTTATCCAGTCTTGGCTCTTTCTTTCCTGGAATCCCAAGCATGACTTGATGCTTTCTTTGTATATTGTTGAGATGGTGTTGAATTTCTGGTCCACATCGTCGGTCTCTGTTCTTTCCTGGCTTTTGGTAATCAGATATCGTCTCTTTACGTCGACCACAAACGCTTTTCTGGTGAGGGGGTCCTTAAGTTTCGTGATGTTATATCTTTTCTGTTTGACTGCAACTGGTCCAGCAGCTCTGAGTTTCACCTTCAGTCTTGCTACTACTAGGTGATGATCACTTCCCACATCTGCACCTCTTCTTACTTTCACGTCTTGTAGTGCATGTCTCCATCTGCCATTGATCATTATGTGATCTATCTGGTTTTTGTCTCGTCCGTTTGGTGATTCCCATGTTAACTTGTGCACTTCTTTGTGTTGAAAAAGTGTTCCTCCAATGACCAGGTTGTTAATACTGCAGAAGCTTATTAATTTGTCCCCATTCTCATTTACTGTTCCACTGCCGCATTTCCCCATTACTCTTTCGTTATAATTATTGTGTGTTCCAACTTTCGCATTTAGGTCTCCCATTACTATAATAAGATCGTACCTGGGTACAGTTTCCATTTCCTTTTGTACCTGTTGATAGAACTCGTCCTTGATCTCTTCATTGCTGTCATTTGTTGGTGCATAGCATTGTATAATTGTGGTGTTGGTGAATCTCCCTCTCAGTCTTGCTCTTATTAGTCTGTTGTTAATGGGTTTCCATTCCAATAGAGACCTTTCCATTCCTTTCTTAAGGATAATGGCTACACCTTTGTTGTGCTGACCGTCCTCTCTACCAGAATAAAGTACTGTTTCCCCTGTAGCTGTTTTTATTCTCCCCATCCCTGTCCATCTGCTCTCGCTTATTCCCAGGATATGTAGTTTGTAATTCCTCATCTCTGCTGTGATCTGTCTCAGCTTTCCTGCCTCATTCATAGTTCTGACATTCCAAAAACCAATTCTGGTTTCGTGTTTTGCGGTCTGGGCATCCGTTTTCATGCCAGTGGCTTCCTTTCGGCTTTCACCACTGTCAGTCATACGAGCCTGAGACTCCGGATGTCCGTCCCGCATCAAAGTATTTTCATTTATTGCTGTTTCCGTAACGTGTGTGATTTTTTACACAGACAGGGGTGTCGGCCCTGTGCTAAAACCCCCAACCTGGAGGACCAGGGTACCAGCTTTTGTCTGACCCCTACCCACGCAGACCAGTCCAGCATGGTTGAACCTACCAGGAGTAAAACTCCCACTGGCATAGCTCTGGGGATTGTCAGGGAACACAAGCTGCCATACCGCTACAAGGTATAGGTACCATTGATGGCAGGAGATCTGTCACATTCTCAGAAAATCAGATCCAATAAAATGAATACACCCAGGCAACAACTAGTTATCTCCAGCGATCGGTGGATACATGACAATAATGAGGCACAATCAAGATTGACTGTGCTATAAATACATCTAGACTGTGCTATAAATACATATAAATACAATGTCCACAACATCAACACATATACAATACGATGAACAACAACATCAACACATCTACAATATGATGATCAACAACAAAACACATTTATAATATGATGTCCAACAACAAAACACATCTATAATACAATGTCGAACAAACAAAAAAACACATCTATAATACAATATCAAAATACAAAAGTCCATCTATAACACATTATTCAATCAGTCAAATCAAGGTCAACCTGAACACTCTGGACAAGACTCCTCCTATAACTGGACCGACAACCATTCCTATACCATAAGACAGACCAAGTTTCCCTATGGCGTCTGCTCGCTTCTCAGAACTACTCACATCTGTAACTATCATTTGGCCACCTGAAACAAAACATTACACACTAACAGTAATTATATACTGACAACACAACATTACACACTAACAGTAATTATATACTGACAACACAACATTACACACTAACAGTAATTATATACTGACAAACACAACATTACACACTAACAGTAATTATATACTGACAACACAACATTACACACTAAGAGTAATTATATACTGACAATACAACATTCAAATCTTTTGGCCGAATACCATCACCAACCAAAATCTGCTTGCTCGGAGCAAGCAAGAGGACATGCACACCATCATAGCTGGCAGACGCTGGAGCTGGGTTGGCCATGTCCTCAGAAGAGACCCCGATGCCATCACAAGAACAGCTATGCTGTGAACCCCTGAAGGAAAACGAAAGAGAGGCCGACCAAAGACAACCTGGCGGAGGACTGTGGAGGCTGAGATGCAAAGAATGAACCAGAGTTGGAGCACTGTACGAAGGATGGCCGCCGACCGAGCAAAGTGGAATCAATTTGTTGTTGCCCTACAAGACGCCACTAGGCGTGATGGCCACTGACAGCTTTGACAGTCGGCAGCTAAGGATCAAAGAAGAAGAAGAATACAACATTACACACTAAGAGTAGTTATATACTGACAACACAACATTACACACTAACAGTAATTATATACTGACATAACAACATTACACACTAACAGTAATTATATACTGACAACACAACATTACACACTAACAGTAATTATATACTGACAACACAACATTACACACTAACAGTAATTATATACTGACAACACAACATTACACTAAGAGTAATTATATACTGACAACACAACATTACACACAAAAAGTAATGCCTCGTAATTTTTAATTTCATTCAATAGGCAAGAAAACAGATAAAATTCACATTGAAATGTAGCCCCAAGTTTGAACTTCAAAAATTTATTTCTCAATATAGTCTCCGTTATTTGTTACAGTTTTTGTCTATCTTCTCACAAGGGCATGTTTCCTCGCACGGTAAAAATTTGTGTCCTTTTTCCTAAACTACTGGCGTACGGCGCGTTTAAGCGTCTCGGTGTCCTCAAAGTGATGTCCGCGAAGATCTTCTTTCAGTGAACAACCCAAACAGAATCTAAGACAAATTTATGAAGTCAAGAAGGTGCAAGATCGGGACTGGTAAGGGGGATGTGGTTGTGATAATGTCCAGCCCAAATTCTGCAATCGCAGAAAAATCAAAATAAAATTCAAGTGCGTACATTAGCTAATAGTGTGTGGCGTGGCATTATTTCGTGCAATTAACATCACAAACATTTAGTACAGTTTCTCTGATCTTCTTAATGGCACTAACAGTAATTTATATACTGACAAAACGGTTAACAAATTACGACACTAAACAGTAATTCAAATTACTGACAAACAACATTACACACTAAGATCGTTAACTGTTATATACTGACAAACAACATTATCTGCGAACAACCAGTAAATCTTACTCATCCACAAGCAATCTTTTGGACACGCACACCATCAGGCATAACTTTCAGCTGGGTTGGCCATGTCCTCAACAGATGGTGAACTTTGGAACTGTGCAACACTGTCAAAGAGAACGAACTTCGACCACCTGAAGAAAACGAAAGAGAGTCGACCAGAAGTTAACTGTTGTGTGATCAAAGAATGAACCAAGTTGGAGCATTACGAAGGATGGCCGCCACTGACGAGCAAAGTGGAATCAATTTCTGTTCAAACGCCACTAGGCGTGATGGCCACTGACAGCTTGACAGTAACGCTAAGGATCAAAGAAGAAGATCATTCACTAAAGTATTCGATAACAAACATTACTTCACTTAACAGTAATTATATATGGACAAGATTACATGGCTATGGTTATTTCCTTGTTTCAGCAATTATATACTGACAACACAACATTACACACTAACAGTAATTATATACTGACAACACAACATTACACTAAGAGTAATTATATACTGACAACACAACATTACACACAAAAAGTAATGCCTCGTAATTTTTAATTTCATTCAATAGGCAAGAAAACAGATAAAATTCACATTGAAATGTAGCCCCAAGTTTTAACCGACGGTCAAAAATTTATTCTCATCAATCGTATCTCCGTTATTTGTTACAGTTTTTGTCTATCTTCTAGGACGGTCATGGCCAGTCGCACGGTCAAAATTTGACCTGGTCAGCTTTTTCCTAACGATGTACTGGCGTACGGCGCGTTTAAGCGTCTCGGTGTCCTCAAAGTGATGTCCGCGAAGATCTTCTTTCAGTGGTCCAAACAGATGGAAGTCAGAAGGTGCAAGATCGGGACTGTAAGGGGGATGTGGTAATGTCCGCGGTACAGCCAAATTCTATGCAATCGCAGTTTCAAATGGTGCGTTTAGCGCCATTGTTTATTATCGTGCAACAGTAGTGCAGTTCTCTGAACATTTTAATGGGTAAAGTCGCCGAAGACGACCTCTAAGCTTCTTCAAAGTTTCAATGTAAGGGTGTGCATTATAGGTCACTGTGTTTCCCTGTTCCAAGACAGTTGAGAAGAATTACATACATAAAAACAGGAGGCCATAATTTTTCCCTACACATGGTGAACTTTTGAACTTCTTTCTTGTCGGGTCGATGTTGTGTGATGCCATTCCCAACTGATTACATTCACTGAACCATTACTTATATCACTAACAACCGATAAAAAAATTGCATTAACATTAAGGTGATGGCTAATTTTCAACTTGTTTCTTTATGTCTGTCTGTCACACATTCTGGGTACCCACCATGCAAAATTTTGAATAACCCAGGTCTTTAATGATTTCTACTACTGCCTTTACAATGGACAACATTACACAGTTATCCAGTGTTACCCGACGGTCACCACGAATGATGCCATCAACTCGATGAATGTTGTGTGGAGTCACTGCGGTAGACGGACGGCCAGTCCGCTTCGCGTCAGCCACTACTTCACAGTACAAGATTATATAACTAACATCCACTTTACATGTACCCAACATTGTCACACACCACACAATGATCACATAAAACATTTCAAACGTAACGTGGATGTGAATTGGGGTCTCACCTTCAACATTGAGGAATTCTATGACATAACGTTGTTTTAACCAAACGTCTTTGGCAGCCATTTTTAAACTGTTACAGTGGTGCCACTTGTTAGTGAAACAGGTTGGTAATGCTATACAGTGCAGAAGAGTATTTGAGGAATCCTGCTACATTTACAAATTGCACACCGATGCAGTATTTACATACATAAAAAATAGGAGGCATTATTTTTTGCACACATGCTCACACAATATATATATATTTTGACAACCCAACATTTTTTTTTATACTTACTAACAACCCAACATTAGCATTGTTAATTAATAATCCGTACAAGGGTTTTACTAACGGATTTTCATTACACACTAACAGTTACTATTTACTGACAACACAAATTACACACTAACAGTAATTATATAATGACAACCCAACATTACGCACTAACATTAATTATATAACATACCTGTCAACTTATACATTTTTGCCGTACAATGTACGTTGTTTTTTTTTATACTTTTAGCATTGTACATCCGTACAAGGGTTGTTTTTTTTTTCTCAACAAATCAAAAAACATATAAAAAAATAGAACAAAACCATTTTTAACATTTTTTTACCAACAATTCGGCAGTAAGTTTGAACATTTTGGGCTTTCAGTGTGACAAGACGTATTTTTAAAGTTATCTGTTACCAACAATGCTTTCGATCCCCCTAGATGCCATTTTTAAAAAAGCTAAGTACAGTAAAATCTCGCGTATAATACGCACAATTTTTACTCATTTTTGCCCGCTAAAACTCGGGTGCGTATTATACCTGAGTACTAAAAAATACGTAATTTTCGATATCGAAAGTAACCTGCACTGGAAAGTCTGTCAGGTTTTTGTCACAATTTGACAGTGAAAATGGCGCAAAATTGAATGTGCCATGTGTTTTCTTATATGTCAGACATTGTTGCAAAACGCATTTCGCACTCTTGGTCTTCAATCTGTTTTGATATTAAGCTTGGTTGTGAAGTTTGTCATTTGATTATTTTGAGCCCTAAAAATGAATTCGAGAAAATGTTATACTGCAGCAGAAAAGCTCTTAGTGGTAAAATATGCAGAATCTAACGGCAATCGGGCAGCAAGTCAACATTTTTCCATTAACGAATGCAACATTCGATTATGGCGAAAAAACAAAGAGGCGCTGCAAGTGTTGCCTAGTAAGAAAAAGGCGAATCGCGGGTCTGCGTTAGATCTTCCAGACCTAGAAAAAAACATTATTGGAGTGGGCAGTGGATAGAAGGCAACAAGGCTTCGGTGTTTCATGCATTGAAATCCGACTTAAAGTTCTGGAACTTAAAAAATCTCGTACAGGCACAACAGCATTTAAAGCGTCATGTGGATGGACAGTTCGTTTTATGAAGCGACATGGTCTTTCAGTTCGTCGAAGAACTACTATCGCGCAGCATCTTCCATCTTCTTTCAGTTTTTTAACAAATGTTTCATAAAATAAAATCTTGAAAAATTATGATGCGTATTATACATGAATTTCCATTTTACCAGAAAATTTTGGGCTAAATCAAGCATGCGTATTATACACGATTGCGTATTATACGTACGATTTTACGGTACTTGATATTGTACTTATAACTTGGTAAAATATTGCTGTTGTTTTGCTTTGTTGTATTTTAATCGCTGTCTTAATCTTTTTCCATTTATATCTTACCCTTGAATATATTTCCGATAAATTAATGTCATAATATTCTATGTACATAACTTATTAATAGAAAGTTTTTTTGCGTAAACTTTTCTGTTTCTAGAGTAAATCCATACAGTATTCCTGCTTTAGTCCAGTGGTCGAGATTCGCTGCTTTATTTTTCAGTAAAGTGACGATCTGTTATCACTTGTCTACCAACTTTTTAATAATAATTTTGTAAAGTTTTGGTGCCACATTTTTTCTTCTTAGATTCGATATTCTGTTCTTAACTTGGTTAAATATTTTTTGCTGTTAGCTGTTTGCTTTGCTTCGTTGTATTTTTTAAACGTTCTCTTAATCTTTCCAGTTATATTTGACCTTTTAAATATTTCCAATAAATTAATGTCATAATATTCTGTGTCGGCCCTTCATAACTAGAAAAGAAAGTTTATTTGCGTAAACATTTCTGTTTCTAGGGTAAATGCATACAGTAAATTGGTTAAATTAGTCAGCAAAGTCAATTACGAGGGGGCATATGTGCGATTATTGTATGTTATTACTGCATTTGTTTTTTTTTAAATGAATTAATTCATTTTTTATTATTATATTGGCATGGTCAGGGTGTTTGTGCGTTATTACGCGTGAAAAAGCTGTAAATATGATTTTCTTTTTTTTTTCCCCCTGAGCAAAACGGTGAGAAATGTGTACTTTTTGGTCGAAATAAAGCACAGTATATCACGAGTTCTTCGGTGCTATTGAAATACGTCGTTAGCATCAGAATTATAGTTAGTGTATAGGGTTAGGTTTATGATTCCTAAACCTAACCCTTTACATCCCCTACCCTTTTCTTTTTTTTAACTGCATCTCTAAATTTGGCTGAAATGAAGGACAGCGGGCCATCTGTTTGGTATGGCCTAAAAAAATAATTCAGAAAACCAAATGTTCGTAGATGGGGTCAGAGGTCGTGGTAGTTGTCACAATATTTTATGCAAGGGATGGATTCCTTAATTGAAAACTAGCATAATAACGATCGCTTTTTCATTGGAATAATGGTAGGGCAGTCCATTCTCAGAGCACATCAACTACTAGGATATTTTTGCTTTTAAATGTGGTAGTATTTTGTCTTCATTTTTATTACATTATATATATATATCATCATCATCACCACTGTTATAATCTGACTTCTGTTATAAAGTTATTGATTGTCTGGTGCATTTTACAAAACTAACACAAACATCACTGTGTTATGAAGGCTGTGATAACTTTAAGGGATATAACACCAATTTTAAATGATTATCACTTGCAGTATTTCTAATACATATAAAGAACAACATGAGACTTTATTAGTTTGTTTTATATCGCACTATTTCAAATGTTAAATTAATTATTATATGTCATTTGTCTTGTTAAAACAGTATCGCCTTTCATGTATTTTTGTAAGGTTTTTGGGGTGTTTGTAAGGTTTTTACTGGTCCAGTATACAGGTTTTTGTCTCAAGAGGTTGAGAGGTATGATATAATGAAACCCAACATTACACACTAACAATACTTATATAATGACAACACAACATTACACACTAACAGTAATTATATTATGACAACCCAACATTACACAGATATGTCTGAGACTGATTTATACCGCTTCATTGACTTTGTCAACCACTTTCACCCCACCATCAAGTTCACCTCCCTTGTCTCCACAGTATCTGTCAACTTCCTTGACATTACTATTACTATCACGCCCTCCGGCCTTAATACCTCAGTATACTACAAGCCGACAGATGCCCACAGCTACCTCCTATATACCTCTTCTCATCTTCGGGCCTGTCGTGACTACCTTCCTTTTTCACAACTTCTCCGCCTCCGCCGTTTGTGCCAAGACGACGATGACTTCCACTTCTGAGCAAATGAGATGTTGGATTTCTTCCGTAGCAGACTTTATCCGGAACATGTTCTCACCTCTGCTCTCCAATGTGTGCTCCCCATCTCTCGTCAGGAGGCCCTCAAACCTCACTATAAATCCACTTCGGATAGAGTCAAATTAATCTTGACCCATCACCCTCACAGTACTGCTGTCAAACAGATCCTTTTCCGCCACCTCCCTATCCTCCAAGCATGACCGGTCTCAACACTTTACACACCTTTGTCTGAGGTCACCCTTTCCTCTCTTGCTCTATTTTGACTCTTTCCACTCTTATTCTATTCTTCCATATTTTTTATGCCATCCTCCATAATATGTATGAATTTACACTGTTTCTAATTTGTCTTGATTTTTTATTTCATATTTATTTATCTCCCACTCATTCTGTCCTCTTCTATTTCCAGTCCCCACTTTTATTACGTTTGGGTAGTTTATTGTTCAGTTTCGTTTTTTAGTTTTTAGTTTCTGAGTATGTATTGTGTACATCCGGTGGAGGAAGTCACTTCCTTTTCAGCCATGCTGTCCATCAGCGGACAGCAAATAGTGACAGGATTTTGATGCCTTGCCTTCAGGGAAGTACCTAGGTTTTATTTTTATATTTATTTAAGTTCTTATGTGTCCTATCTAGCCTTCACTTTCTTTCCTTTCCTGACGAAGGCCTTGTGGCCGTAACGTAAACTATTTTCTTTGTCTTTTGTCCTCATAAGACGAATCACCTTTTTTCGATTTTTTTTCCAACCCACCCAACATTACACACTAACATTAATTATATACCGACAACATAACATTACACACTAACATTAATTATATACTGACAACACACCATTACACACTTACATTAATTATATACTGACAACACAAGATTACACACTAACATTAATTATATACTGACAACACAACATTACTCACTAACAGTAATTATATACTGACAACACAACATTACACACTACAATAATTATATACTGACAACACAACATTACACATTAACAGTAATTATATACTGACAACACAACATTACATGTAGGTATATACAGACAATCCAACATTACACATTAACATTAATTATATACTGAACAACACAACACTACACACTAACAGTAATTATATACTGAACAACACAACATTATACACTAACATTAATTACATACTAACAACACAACATTACACACTAACAGTAATTATATACTGAACAACACAACATTACACACTAACAGTAAGTATGTACTGACAACACAACATTACACATTAATTATATACTGAAAACACAACATTACACATTAATTATATACTGACAACACAATGGACTAATGCATATCTCACATACAAAAATATTTTAAATGTAACCTATATAAATATTTATTTTCTTATAACCTGACCTAATTAAACATTTATCCCTTCATCTACTTTTCTACACCTGAAGGAGCAAGAGGCTACTTCTGCAGTCAGATATCTTGCAGGTCGCCTGAAACAAAGCCCATAATGTCAGTCTGATCAGCTTACTAGCCCACTTTAATATCCATCCTACAAGTGACAATATCAATTATGAGAGATATAAAATATAGTAAACAGTCTTTCTTCTCTGCCTTTCAGCTCCCAGCGAGGCATAGGCCTTCAATAAGTGCAATCCGATCTCTCTAGCCTTATGCCACCTGATCTCTCTAGCCTTATGCCATCTGATCTCTCTAGCCTTATGCCATCTGATCTCTCTAGCCTTACGCCATCCGATCTCTCTAGCCTTACGCCATCCGATCTTTCTAGCCTTATGCCATCTGATCTCTCTGGCTGTTAAACTCATACTGGCCAGTAGTTGTTAAATCACGTTTTATTTTGTTAAATGACGTGAATGTCCACCAGTTGATAAATGTAGATGTTGGGACTGGTGTAGTAAAGTGTAACGATTGTCAACTCATTAAACCCAGCACAGTTTTGGTCATACAGGTCATCTTGTCCTGGAACGTGATGAGGCTCCGACAAGAATGTGAGTGTAGACAATGAGTGTGTATATGAATGTCAGAACGCGAATGGTAGAATGATTCGATAGAGTTGACAGGTTGGTAGTACATCACTCATACTCACACTGTTCGAATTCAAGAAGTACTGGAACTACGGTGGTCTTTTTATAATATTTAATGGGACGCACACTTGGACAGTACGTGTATGGTTACAGGAACAAATGTCGACATAGACAGCATAATGTTGATCACAGGAATATCATCTTAGGTTAGCATTCATGCTTGGCAAATATCATAATGGAGCATTCGTAAATAAGCATTCAGAGTTCCATCATGTAAATCATCTGGCTTTACTGACTGGGCACGTCAGACCATAACCAATATATAGGAAGGCTCCTAGACCTAACCTCGTCTAGCGAATATCCCTTCACGTAAAGTTCAATATATATATTTTTCATAAAGATATAGGAATCCCAGACATGGATTCTCACATGTAGCAGTGATCTCTTGGTTCATCGAGCGATAGTACAGGCATCCCTTTTTCTCACTCGATAAATACAAAGTATATGGATTTCAACATGGCTGTGCTTCTCTCGTGAGCTTCACTCACTATTGGATACAGACCAAAATTGGTCATTCGTTAAATGTCCTCATGTCTTCATAGCTTCTATCATAGAGGTAATTGAATAATATCATATAATCTAGTGCTGATACATAGGAATGTCATCTTCCTTTGAATAAATATTCTTTTCACAAGTACCACTGTGCATCTGCTTATCGACAACGATGGCGAAGCCCAAGTTCATAATAAATTGTGGTTTTACCTTTCTATGCGAAATATAACTTTGCCATTCCTTGGCCAAAGAGAATAAACACTGGGGTAAAGTACATACAACATGTCTAAATGACTATCACTTTTCCCCATCTACTTATAGATCACTTTTTCGGCGATAAGCCCGCTACAACAAAATTCGACATCCCGACAGGATGACAGCCATGAATCACACCCCCTGCTAGCGATACTTCCGCTGCATAGCCTTTGACCTTTTCTAGCGACAACCAACATAGTTCGACTTAGAAATGTAAAGATATCCATATATAAGACAGACTCGTCCTACTCATACAAACACTACGTACAAATTCAGGCCATAGATATACTGAAGCAAGAACAATCTATTCCTACCCAGGCAAAGAATAAATCGCAGTAGGCCTAGAGTCGTCCGCGGAATCCGATCGAAGATGACGGAACTACTTTCAAGGGAAGTAACTCAAAAATGACTTCTCCTTAAGCACTTAAAAAAGGAAATACTTTGTTTACAAAATATTTGCGAACATAATAAGTATATAAATGTATTATATTGCAAGATAGTAAAGATTGCACTTTACAGTCTTACCACACCTCCCGGGAAAAAAAAAATAAAAATTTTTTTTTTTAAAATACATCTAGGAGCAACGTAGAATAGGCTCACAACGCAAGAATACTGCGCAGATGAAAATATCAGGAATAACTATAATTCCTAATATGACCGGTGAGAATATATCTCAAAATCTGAGAGAAATTGTTTCTCTACGAATAAATGTTTCCAGGAAGGTGTGATGTACGTATAATACAATTCTGGTAATTATACAATGCATACCAAAAATTCACACTATAATCTTAAATTTATGATTTATGAAGAAACAATCATCAAAGAACAGCGGTGAATAAACATCAATAAACCGCTAAGTAGCGATACCATCATTCTATTATTAAATTACAAATGTGTATCTTAGTAAAGAAACAAAAAATAACTGTTGTAAAGTTATACATATTAGAAAGATCCAATATTTAACAGTTAAGTGGCATCATGTGGGCATCTGGACAGAATGTCCGCCATCACATTTTCTGAACCACGGATAGCTCGTACAGAGAAATGAAAAGGTTGAAGAGCGATTGCGTATCGAGTTGATCTCGAGCTCTTCAAGTTCTTACTTTGGATAGCCGTAAGAGCTTTTTGGTCAGTTTCCACTACGAAATGCGCGCCCAGAAGGAATCTTTGGAGTTTGAGAATTGACCAAACCATTGCCAATAATTCACGGTCTAAAACCAAGTAATTCCTTTCTGCAGCATTAAGTTTTCTGGATATATACATTACAGGATGCAGAGTTCCAGAGTACTCTTGCATTAGTGCCGCTCCAATCCCAGTGGATGAAGCGTCACTACGAAGAACAAATGTCTTATCTGTTGTAGGTAATACTAAAATAGGTGGTGATGAAAACATAGTTTTGATCTTCTCTAGTGAAGATTGGCATTCATGAGACCAGTGAACCATGTTAGGCGACCCTTTCTTTAATAGTGTAGAGAGAGGTGCCATGATAGAGGACAGATTCGGAATGAAACGTCCATAAAATTGTATGAGACCTAAAAGACTTCGCACTTGCTTTTTAGTCCTAGGGATAGAGATGTTAAGTATCTTAGTGATATTATGGTCTTCTGTCTTCAAGAAACCGTGACCTACTCGATGGCCTAAGAAAGCAATTTCGCTAAAGCCAATACAAGCTTTGGATGGTTTTGCTGTCAGGTTATACTCACGCAGAGTTGATAATAATTCAACTAACCCTGAATAGTGATCTTCCCAAGTATCGCTGAAAAGACAGATGTCGTCTAGATAAGCAATGACATCTGACCGATACGATAGGATTCGACGCATCATGCGTACAAATGTAGCTGGTGCGTTCATAAGGCCGAAAGGCATAAAATTCCATTGGAAAAGGCCTCTGGGAGTAGAGAAAGCGGTAAGAGGTTTGGCGCGTTCGGATAATGGAACTTGCCAATATCCTTTAGACAAATCAAGTTTAGTGAAAAAATGCGATTTAGAAAGACGAGTAAGTAGCTCTTCTAGTAAAGGCATAGGTTCAGCATCGAACTTCGTAACTTGATTCAATTTGCGATAGTCAACGCAAAGACGTATGTTATTGTCTTTTTTTCGAACAATAACCATCGGCGAAGAATATGCAGAAGTGGATGGTTCGATTATTTGTAAATCTATCATTTCATCTAACTCCTTTTCAACCTGTGTTTGGAAATGTATAGGGATAGGATAAGATCTAACCCTAATTGGAGTATGTTCAGTTAGAACAATGTCATGCTCAATGACATGAGTTTGCCCAGGGATGTCAGTGAGGACATCCTGAAATGTTTGTAACATAGACGAAACTTGTCGCTGTTCTCCTAGAGACAAATCAGGAGAAACAGTAACGTCTTTCCATGATTCACTAGAATGAAGTGGGATCATTGGAAGCGGAAGATTAACATCCGAAAAACTTGTTTCCTCATCCTGTATTACAGACAGTGATGAGTAATGACCATGTTTGACATGAGAATCGTCCGTTGCCTGGAAAATAGGCTGTAGATAGTCAGGACGTTCATGGAACTCCGTAAGCATATTGATGTGGAAGGTTTTATGCTTCCCGTTAATATCGACGATGTAGTCAACATCTGAAATTTTCGATATTATATCGTACGGACCTTTCCAACTAATAAGGAGTCTATTTTCACGACAAGGTAGCAAAACAAATGCTTTGTCACCAGGACAAAGTTGTCGTAAAGTTCTCTTCTTATTAGCAAATTGTCTTGCCTTCTGCTTAGCAAATTCAGAAGAGGACGTTGCCAATTTGCATGCTTCGATAATCTTCTGTCTCAGCGCGATGACATACTCGTAAGAAGATTTTGTGTCATCGTCAATATTGTCAGCTGTTATAAGATCATGCAGCAAAGACATTGGGCGCGCGCGGTCGCGCGCCAAAGACAAGTTCAAAGGGAGAAAACCCTGTATGTTCATTGGGGACCTCTCTGTACGCGAAGAGGGCCGCGGGTAAAACCCTATCCCAATCTTGAGGATGATCCTCAGTTATCTTCCCTAATAAGTTCTTAAGTGTTCTATTTAGTCGCTCGACCATCCCATTGGACATAGGATGATAGATGCTACTCAAAGATCTCTCTATCTGTAGAGTAGACATTACTTGAGACATGGTATCCGATATCAGTTGGGTGCCATGATCTGATAATATTTCTCCGGGGAATCCCAGCCGAGAAAATATAAGCCAAAGAGCATCTGCAATGTCAGCGGTAGTAATGCTCTTTAGAGGGATAGCCTCTGGCCAACGTGTGCACATGTCTACACACGTTAAGATAAACTGATGTCCTCTAGCAGATTTGATCTTGAATGGACCAATGATGTCTATCGCCATTTTCTGGAATGGACGAATAGGAATATCTGCAGCCTGAATAGGCGCAGCATGACGAGGACCTTTGGATTTGACTTCTTGACATACTTTACAGGATCGACAATAGATCCGTATGTCCTTGTTCACAAAAGGCCAAAAGAAAGCCGCGAGAACTCTTGACTTTGTACGGGAAAAACCCATGTGACCAGCACACTGAGAGTCGTGTGCATGTTGTAAGATCTTAACTCTCAAATTCTTGGGTACAAGAATCTGAGAATGACTTGACTTAGTGGAGTCTTGCACCATACGTACAAGTACGCCATTCTTCATTGTAATCCAAGATTTACAATTTGAATCTTTATTCGGATCACCTTTCGTTACAAGAGTGAAGAATTTCTTAAGAGTCGGATCTTCTTCTTGTTGTTTTATAAACGAGTCACGAGAAATTACCAAGGGATCATCTTGGTTATGCACTTCATTATCTTCAACAGATGAAGTTTCAGGCATATTGAGAGCTTGAGCTCTAGTGACTACCGCATTAGCAGATTGCATATTTTGATTTTCCCAAACGGAAATTTGCTCCGGAGTGCATTCTTTGACTCCGTGAATGCGACCGATGATAAGATCAGCGATTGGATTCGGCAAAAGACATGCGTGTACATCTCCTGTGAAGAAAGGAGTAGCAATCCTAATGATAGCGGTAGAGTATTTCTCTATGGTGCCGCCAAATGTTACGCATTTGACTACTTTGCCTGTAGAATGAGAAGGATCTATGAGTGACTGCCTAACCCCAATAGTTGTGCATCCAGAATCAAAAAGTACTGAGACTGGATTGTCATTTACTAAACCTTTGTGTAGGACAAGAGAACCTCTCCCATCATGCGCGATTGACGCAGGAAGAGCGGGAAGAGGATGGCCACAGCTTAAAGTAGACACTGTGGTTGGCTCAAATAATGTTTTGCATTGGGGGCACTGAGATGCTCTCCCAAAATCAAAAGCGGCACATGCCATATTATTAGAGTCATCATTATCTTTATTTTGTTTATAGGCTTCGTGGGACTCTTGCTGTGCAGAGTTCGCCTGGTAATGAGCTTTATGTTTTTTGAATTGTGCTCTACCTCTGTTATTATTGCCTCTGTACTTATCATTGTTTCCACCATTATAACCCCTACTCGGGTTTGAATCATAGCTCCTTTGGTTACTATCATCATATTCATTATAATGAGTATCTCTGTAATTATGATCTTGTTGTCTCCATGAAGGAAAACTTGGATAGTTTCTAGAATGACTTCCTTTGCGAAAGTTCCTGTAATTATGACCACCCCTGAATCGAGGGCTGTCAGCTCTTCTCCAGGTATTCGAAGAAGAACCCTGAAATGATTGGTTACCTTGGTTCTGATAACTGTAATAGTTACCTTTTTTATTAAACCTATTTTGAGGTCCTTGGAATTTGTGAGAGTGATTAGGGTTGTATGGTGTTGCAGAAGCAACTGGCATACCTTCTTTAACCTTACTGTTGCTAATAGCTACGTCCGGATGTGCAGTGACGTATTGGGTACAATACTGTTCCATTTCTTTTAGAGACTTAGGTTTACGCTCATGTAAGAATTCGAGGAAAGGTTTATTTATACTTGACATAATCTTGTCTCTGAGTATCAAGTCCATAAGGGCTTCATAAGTCTTTTCTGTTTTGGATAGCTCAATCCAACGATCAAATGTAAGACGTGTCCTTGCAATGAATTCTGAGAATTCTACACCTGCCTCAGGCACCATTGTCTTAAACAACTTCCGATAACCCTCTTCAGACAACTGATACTTCTTTAATAAGGCTGCCCTAATAACATCATAGTTATCTTTGTCAGCCTCTTCAACCAAACTTAAACTAGTCAGAGAATCACCTTTCAGATTTTCTGATAACTGGTTAGCATATTGTGATTTGTCCACATTATGGGCTCGACAAGAGCGTTCAAATCTATTTAGCCAGAATGTTATGTCATCACTGGAAGGGTTGAACGCTGGTACCTTGACCTTGTAAGTAAAGGGTTTACCATTACCACCAGATGCTTGATTACCATCACTTATGTTTGTTAACTTTAACTTTTCTAACTCAAATGCTAAAAGTTCTTTTTGGTGTTCATGTTCTCTTATTGCTTTTTTTTCTTGAGCTTCAGCTTCTCTTTGTAATCTTTTCTCTTCTGCAGCAGCTTGTAATTTTTTCTCTTCTGCAGCAGCTTCATCTTTTCTTTTCTCTTTTTCCATTTCCATCTGGAATCTTTTTTCATCAGTCTGTATCTGCAATTTCTTTTGTTCATCCTCTCTTTGTAATTTTTTTTCCTCAGCTTCTAATCTTTTCTCCTCAGCTGCTAATTTCTTTTCTTCAATCAATGCTTTTCTTTCTTCAGCAGCAGCAGCAAGTTTTCTCTCTTCTGCAGCTAATGCTTTGTCATATTGAGCAACTGCCCATTCTTCTAATTGCTGACCAGTCTTATCAAGAGCCTTGCCTTGTGTGATAAAATAATCTAATGTAGACATCTTGTCTAATAAGATCAGTAATTTGCAAAAGTAAATAAATTCACTTTCTTAGTCTTAATCAAAGACCTTGTATGATAACTTTGTAACCTGTGGACAATAGTACTTAACTATCCCAATCACTGTGGGAAACAAGCCTTACAAAGGTCTTGTATAAATCCTTATATAATAACAGCTATAAGTTGCTGGTTCACTCTATAATATAAGTGCAGTGCACCAGAAATAGTGTTTTATATCATCAACTGTGTACCTTTAGTAATAGCAATTAACTATCAGTTGATTCTTGTACATCAATTTATATGATCAACTATATTTTAAATAGTGTATGTCGATCAGGCACAAAACAAAACAGTTATACAGAAGAACATGAAACATTTGCGGAAATGAAATAAATCAAATGGGAAAAACAATAAAAGATAAACCGCAAGAGGATAACAAATACAAATAACGCCACAGTATATAAATATAAATTGAGAATAGAACTGAAAGATAGAATAGGGTAGACCAACAAATTACAAACAAATCAAAACAAACTAAAGAACAGAGGAATATTACAAAAAAAAACAACAATGAGTACAGTCTTCACAGCTAACACTAATAGCAACAGCTGTCGCAGCAAATTTTCAATCAAGAAAATTGCACCTATAGAAACGCACACATCAGACCCTCTATTACGTGGGATATACTCTGTTGTGTGACACCGCCCAACCAAAAAAAACAACCCGCTGGATACAAACAAATATCACACATATAAATATTTAAACATAAATACATAAATGCATAAATAGTATGGCAATATGATGTAAATAGAGTGTTGCAGAAAGAATGTGTTGTAAAGAAGGCTCAGTTACACTGCCTAATAGTACAGTACTGTGGTACTTTATTAAACAAATACTTCTGGTCTAATTATTTTAAATTCAACACAGAAATAGAAGCTCCATCGTTGATGTGAATGATAACAATCGATGTAGGACTTCTCAGTTCAATAACATTTCCTTTCGCAAACACTGTCAAATATTCTCCAGTCCTGATGTGTAATGTTCTATGTTTCAACCAAGCTTGCTGTGTAACACTGTCAGTTGTATGGCAAATGTCCAACGAACCAAATGTCAACAAACGCTGACCTAGTTACTGCATACTCTCGACAGGACAGGTCACGCTGACATCACTGTAGAGTTGTACTGTTGATGTATTTGTGTGTCGTAACAGACCCCAAGGAACGTCTGGTCTCAGTAGTTTACTTCTCAATATGGTCACTGTGCAGGTTGACCCAGGAAGCTGGCACACCAGTTGTTAAGACTCATACTGGCCAGTAGTTGTTAAATCACGTTTTTTTTTGTTAAATGCCGTGAATGTCCACCAGTTGATAAATGTAGATGTTGGGACTGGTGTAGTAAAGTGTAACGATTGTCAACTCATTAAACCCAGCACAGTTTTGGTCATACAGGTCATCTTGTCCTGGAACGTGATGAGGCTCCGACAAGAATGTGAGTGTAGACAATGAGTGTGTATATGAATGTCAGAACGCGAATGGTAGAATGATTCGATAGAGTTGACAGGTTGGTAGTACATCACTCATACTCACACTGTTCGAATTCAAGAAGTACTGGAACTACGGTGGTCTTTTTATAACATTTAATGGGACGCACACTTGGACAGTACGTGTATGGTTACAGGAACAAATGTCGACATAGACAGCATAATGTTGATCACAGGAATATCATCTTAAGTTAGCATTCATGCTTGGCAAATATCATAATGGAGCATTCGTAAATAAGCATTCAGAGTTCCATCATGTAAATCATCTGGCTTTACTGACTGGGCACGTCAGACCATAACCAATATATAGGAAGGCTCCTAGACCTAACCTCGTCTAGCGAATATCCCTTCACGTAAAGTTCAATATATATATATTTTTCATAAAGATATAGGAATCCCAGACATGGATTCTCACATGTAGCAGTGATCTCTTGGTTCATCGAGCGATAGTACAGGCATCCCTTTTTCTCACTCGATAAATACAAAGTATATGGATTTCAACATGGCTGTGCTTCTCTCGTGAGCTTCACTCACTATTGGATACAGACCAAAATTGGTCATTCGTTAAATGTCCTCATGTCTTCATAGCTTCTATCATAGAGGTAATTGAATAATATCATATAATCTAGTGCTGATACATAGGAATGTCATCTTCCTTTGAATAAATATTCTTTTCACAAGTACCACTGTGCATCTGCTTATCGACAACGATGGCGAAGCCCAAGTTCATAATAAATTGTGGTTTTACCTTTCTATGCGAAATATAACTTTGCCATTCCTTGGCCAAAGAGAATAAACACTGGGGTAAAGTACATACAACATGTCTAAATGACTATCACTTTTCCCCATCTACTTATAGATCACTTTTTCGGCGATAAGCCCGCTACAACAAAATTCGACATCCCGACAGGATGACAGCCATGAATCACACCCCCCTGCTAGCGATACTTCCGCTGCATAGCCTTTGACCTTTTCTAGCGACAACCAACATAGTTCGACTTAGAAATGTAAAGATATCCATATATAAGACAGACTCGTCCTACTCATACAAACACTACGTATAAATTCAGGCCATAGATATACTGAAGCAAGAACAATCTATTCCTACCCAGGCAAAGAATAAATCGCAGTAGGCCTAGAGTCGTCCGCGGAATCCGATCGAAGATGACGGAACTACTTTCAAGGGAAGTAACTCAAAAATGACTTCTCAAGCACTTAAAAAAGGAAATACTTTGTTTACAAAATATTTGCGAACATAATAAGTATATAAATGTATTATATTGCAAGATAGTAAAGATTGCACTTTACACTAGCCTTATGCCATTTGATCTCTCTAGCCTTATGCCATCCAATCTCTCTAGCCTTATGCCATCTGATCTCTCTAGCCTTATGCCATCTGATCTCTCTAGCCTTATGCCATCCAATCTCTCTAGCCTTATGCCATCTGATCTCTCTAGCCTTATGCCATCCAATCTCTCTAGCCTTATGCTATCCGATCTCTCTAGCCTTATGCCATCCAATCTCTCTAACCTTATGCCATCCAATCTCTCTAGCCTTATGCCATCCAATCTCTCTAGCCTTATGCCATCTGATCTCTAGCCTTATGCCATCTGATCTCTCTAGCCTTATGCCATCCAATCTCTCTAGCCTTATGCCATCCAATCTCTCTAGCCTTATGCCATCTGATCTCTAGCCTTATGCCATCTGATCTCTAGCCTTATGCCATCTGATCTCTCTAGCCTTATGCCATCCGATCTCTCTAGCCTTACACCATCCGATCTCTCTAGCCTTATGCCATCTGATCATTCTAGCCTTATGCCATCTCTCTCTAGCCTTATGCCATCTGATCTCTCTAGCCTTATGCCATCTGATCTCTCTAGCCTTATGCCATCTGATCTCTCTAGCCTTATGCCATCTGATCTCTCTAGCCTTATGCCATTTGATCTCTCTAGCCTTATGCCATCTGATCTCTCTAGCCGTATGCCATCTATTTCAATTCATTCTTTGGTTTCTCTATTTTTAAAAATATGTTGGCTATTCTCTTCTCTGATTATTTCTGGGTTTCTCTCTATTTCTAACTGCCTGGTGGTACTGTAGTGCTATCACCTGGTAGTACTGTAGTACTATCACCTGGTGGTACTGTAGTGCTATCACCTCTTGGTACTGTAGTGCTATCACCTGGTGGTACTGTAGTGCTATCACCTGGTGGTACTGTAGTGCTATCACCTGGTGGTACTGTAGTGCTATCACCTGGAGGTACTGTAGTGCTATCACCTGGTGGTACTGTAGTGCTATCACCTGGTGGTACTGTAGTGCTATCACCTGGTAGTACTGTAGTGCTATCACCTGGTAGTAATACTGTTATTCTGAGAGCAGCTGCACCATCTTGAATGTCATTACTGTTACTCTCTATGTTTCAGAGCCATACAATAGGACTGCCTTGATATTTCAGCTCAGAAATAGTTATGTTTTGAGGACTTGATCTCCTCTGACTTCCTTTTGGCCATGTAAAAAGACATAATACCTTACTGAGGACCATAACAGAGGGAAGAGTTGAAGGTAAACATTCAAGAGGAAGACAGTGCTATAAGTGGGAAGATAACATGAAGAGTTGGACAGGAAAGAGTCTATCAGTGCACCATCACGACAAGAGACAGAAGACGTTAGAGATCCATTCCAGCTGACTTTTGATGTGAAGATGGCACCTGATGATGATGATAACTTCCACATTTTTCCAATGCAATGAAGATCCCTCTCACCTTTGTTTAGCATATTTTGATATAACCATGTGATCTTGTTTAAACAGTTGCCAGAATATGTCTTCAAGACATGTCTAAATAGTTGCCAGAATATGTCTTCAAGACATGTCTAAATAGTTGCCAGAATATGTCTTCAAGACATGTCTAAATAGTTGCCAGAATATGTCTTCAAGACATGTCTAAATAGTTGCCAGAATATGTCTTCAAGACATGTCTAACAAAACATTACATTAACAAAAATATAGAAATACAGCTACTCTCACCTTGCATGGCGTGCATGAATACAGATGGCAGACGTGACAGGAAAAGCATTGGGAGATTTGTTGACATGAACAACAAAAAGTAGGACAATGCTGAGGCAATAAAGGCTAATATCATTGCTAGACGACTTCCAAATAGGTCACCAAAGCGGCCAAAAAGAGGTCCTCCAGCAAGTTGTACCACGGCAAATGTTGTTTGAAGATAACCGAAGACAACTGGGTCAGCTCCAAGTTCTTTTGATAAGTACTGGTCAGATGAAGAAGTACATGTGAAATTGGCTTTATACACATCTTAGTGAAAATATTTTGTTTTTGTTTTATAACTGGTAAACTGGACCAACAAAATATACTATATATATATACTCATACAATATATATATATGTATGCTGTGTACACACACACAAACACACACATAGATCGTATATGTAGAAGATATAATCATTGACTGTTGTGATCACCTGATGGAGCATGAAACCACTACTGCAGCTAGTACCAACCAGTCTCTCAAGCCCCTACAGCAAGCCTGTACCAACCATTCTCTCAAGCCCCTACAGCAAGCCTGTACCAACCATTCTCTCAAGCCCCAACATCAAGCCTGTACCAAACAGTCTCACAAGCCCCTACAGCAAGCCTGTACCAACCATTCTCTCAAGCCCCTACAGCAAGCCTGTACCAACCATTCTCTCAAGCCCCAACATCAAGCCTGTACCAACCATTCTCTCAAGTCCCTACATCAAGCCTGTACCAACCATTCTCTCAAGCCCCTACAGCAAGCCTGTACCAACCATTCTCTCAAGTCCCTACAGCAAGCCTGTACCAACCATTCTCTCAAGCCCCTACAGCAAGCCTGTACCAACCAGTCTCTCAAGCCCCTACAGCAAGCCTGTACCAACCATTCTCTCAAGCCCCTACAGCAAGCCTGTACCAACCATTCTCTCAAGTCCCTACATTCTCTCCAGCCCCTACAGCAAGCCTGTACCACCCATTCTCTCAAGCCCCTACAGCAAGCCTGTACCAACCATTCTCTCAAGCCCCTACAGCAAGCCTGTACCAACCATTCTCTCAAGCCCCTACAGCAAGCCTGTACCAACCATTCTCTCAAGCCCCAACATCAAGCCTGTACCAACCATTCTCTCAAGTCCCTACAGCAAGCCTGTACCAACCATTCTCTCAAGTCCCTACAGCAAGCCTGTACCAACCATTCTCTCAAGTCCCTACAGCAAGCCTGTACCAACCATTCTCTCAAGTCCCTACAGCAAGCCTGTACCAACCATTCTCTCAAGTCCCTACAGCAAGCCTGTACCAACCATTCTCTCAAGTCCCTACATCAAGCCTGTACCAACCATTCTCTCAAGCCCCTACAGCAAGCCTGTACCAACCATTCTCTCAAGTCCCTACAGCAAGCCTGTACCAACCATTCTCTCAAGTCCCTACAGCAAGCCTGTACCAACCATTCTCTCAAGTCCCTACAGCAAGCCTGTACCAACCATTCTCTCAAGTCCCTACAGCAAGCCTGTACCAACCATTCTCTCAAGCCCCTACAGCAAGCCTGTACCAACCATTCTCTCAAGCCCCTACAGCAAGCCTGTACCAACCATTCTCTCAAGCCCCAACATCAAGCCTGTACCAACCAGTCTCTCAAGCCCCTACAGCAAGCCTGTACCAACCATTCTCTCAAGTCCCTACATCAAGCCTGTACCAACCATTCTCTCAAGCCCTAGGAACTACAGGGACCCCGAGGAACTAGAGACTCCTAGGAACTACCGAGACCCGTACATATGTAAATATATGGATGTCATTGGAGATGTGTGTGTGAGTGATCAAGATATTGGAGATGTGCGTGTGAGTGATCGAGACATTGGAGATGTGCATGTGAGTGATCGAGACATTGGGACATTGGAGATGTGCATGTGAGTGATCAAGACAATGGAGATGTGCATGTGAGTGATCGAGACAGTGCGTGTGAGTGATCGAGACATTGGAGATGTGCATGTGAGTGATCGAGACATTGGAGATGTGCGTGTGTGATCAAGACATTGGAGATGTGTGTGTGAGTGATCAAGACATTGGAGATGTGCGTGTGAGTGATCAAGACATTGGAGATGTGCATGTGAGTGGTTGAGACATTGGAGATGTGCGTGTGAGTGATTGAGACATTGGAGATGTGCGTGTGAGTGATCGAGACATTGGAGATGTGCGTGTGAGTGATCGAGACATTGGAGATGTGCGTGTGAGTGATCGAGACATTGGAGATGTGCGTGTGAGTGATTGAGACATTGGAGATGTGCGTGTGAGTGATCGAGACACTGGAGATGTGCGTGTGAGTGATCGAGACATTGGAGATGTGTGTGTGAGAGATCGAGACATTGGAGATGTGCGTGAGTGATCGAGACATTGGAGATGTGCGTGTGAGTGATCAAGACATTGGAGATGTGCGTGTGAGTGATCAAGACATTGGAGATGTGCATGTGAGTGATCGAGACATTAGAGATGTGCGTGTGAGTGATCGAGATATTCGAGATGTGCATGTGAGTGATCGAGACATTGGTTGTGAGTTTGAGAGTATCCTAGTCATGTTTTTTAGTGTGAACATGTGAGCAAGGTGGGAATGTGAACACAGTTTTGTTACTGAGTGGGCATCAAGTAGAGAAAGAGTTAGTTACTGTGTAGATCTGAAGGGCCCAGATCTGATCTGACAGCACAATGGGTTTGCTACCCATCTCATACAACCTGACACAGTTAGTCAATCAACCCACGAGAGTAACAGACTCATCATCTACACTAATTGATCCTATCTATACGACCTGTCCAGAAAACATTATAGAATGCATGTTACACAGACAGCAATAAGTGACCACTACCCTATTTGCTGTACCTGAAAAAGAAAGGTGTTCAAAGCACCTAAAACGGAACACAAATTTCAAAAACTTTAACCTTCAGTTATTCTTACAAGACCTACAAATATCCCCTCTCACATTCATGTACCAACTTCCACATCCAGAAGAAGCCATAACTTACTGGACACAAACTTTCTACAACGCATTCGACAAACATGTTCCTATAAAGCAGGTCCGTGTCAAAAACATCAGAAAAACCCTATGGATAACCAACGAAATATTATCAACAATGAGAGAGTGGGACAAAGCACATAAGCACAAAGATTTCAGCAGCTATCCGATACTTAGAAATAAAGTACAATACCTCATTGGTTAGGAAAAGAAACTACATTTCAGAAAGATGATTCAAGACAAAGTAAACAGCAAAGAAATCTGGGCAGCCATTAGAACACTAACACACAAATCAAAGTCACTAAACTCTTTACCAACAAGATGCTCCCTCACAGCAATTCATTTTAGTAACCACTTCAAAACAGAAATTGCTCACCTGAGGTCGACATTAAAGACCATCGACATCGAGTAAATTAATAGCATTCTGCAACACTGAACCATAACAGATCTAAGAGATATTCCTTTTCTAAACAGTACACAAAGTTCTCACATATATCTTGGCATTAAAAAACAGCAACTCTTCTGTACTTGATGGTAAGAGCAAAAAGGTTATACGTTACGCTGCACCCATCATTTGCGACTCTTTAACCTATGTATACAACCAATGTATAACACACAACTACTTCCCCACAGCATTTAAAACTGCCAAAGTGTATCCTCTCTATAAATCTGGCTCACATAGCTATCTCGACAATTACAGACCAATATCCTTTCTATCATCTACATAAAAATCACTAGAGAAACACATTTACAACTACACACTTCAACACTTAACAACAAACAAACTGCTCATTGAGAGCCAGTCAGGTTTCAGACCTAAACATTCCTGTCACACAGCTCTCACCAAAATGGCAGACAACTGGCTGTCGAATGTAAATGATGGAAAATTATGTGGTGCTGTTTTTATTGACTTCAAAAAACCATTTGACATGATTGACCACACTATCTTGGTTCAAAAGTTGGAAACCCTCAGAATAGACCTTAATCCACTAAACATCATCAAATCATTCCTGGCAGATCGGCTTCAGTTAGTGCTCCACAACAACTCAACATCAGATTTCGTGAAGATAGATACAGGAATACAAGAAAACGGCAGGGTTCTATTCTTGGACTGCCACTTTTCTCACTGTGCATCAATGACCTCCCGCAACATCTGAAGTACTCAACATGTGACCTCTTTGCAGATGATTGTACTATCTACACTAGTGACAATGACTGCGTGGCACTTGAGACGACTCTTCAAAGCGATGTAGATAATCTAACAAAATGGAGTAAAATGAATCGTATGCCAGTAAACACAACAAAAACCAAATCTATGTTGATTACCACCAGACAGAAACTCCTAAACTGCACCAAAAGATCGCTACAGCTACATGCAGATTCAATACAAATTGAACATGTAACAGAAAACAAAGTTCTAGGGATCACGATTGACCAGCACTTAACGTGGAACTCCCATGTATGGAATGTAACCAAACACTTATCTCAGAAGACGTACCAGCTGGACAAAATAAAACACTTCTTAGATGCAGACACTAGACTATTATTCTACATCTCACTTACACAGACATATCTAGATTACTGCTCTACACTATGAGATGGTTGCCCTGCTTCCCCAGCAAAAAGACTGCACTTCCTGCATAAGAGAGCAGTATGTCTAATCACCGATAATCGCATGATACCACATGCAGGGATATGTAAAGAACCCAAAATACTGTCCCTAAAAAAAGTCTCCTCTATGTGAGGATACATGCCACATTGTATGATTTGTGTGGGGCCCAGGTGTAATCTGAAGATGTGAGAATACATGCCACTTATTGTGTGATTTGTGTGGGGCCCAGATGTAATCTGAAGATGTGAGGATACATGCCACTTATTGTGTGATTTGTGTGGTGCCCAGGTGTAATCTGAAGATGTGAGGATACATGCCACTTATTGTATGATTTGTGTGGGGCCCAGGTGTAATCTGAAGATGTGAGGATACATGCCACTTATTGTATGATTTGTGTGGGGCCCAGGTGTAATCTGAAGATGTGAGGATACATGCCACTTATTGTATGATTTGTGTGGGGCCCAGGTGTAATCTGAAGATGTGAGGATACATGCCACTTATTGTGTGATTTGTGTACCAAGTGTAATCTGAAGACGAGGGGGCATGCTCCATCAGGTGTCATTTTGCTGTTATAATTTGTTGAGAGATTTGTTGTGATAGACTGATCAGAAGTTGATCTAACTTGTAGTGTCTCTATCTGTAGCATGTATGCTGCACTGAAGAGTATTTGTAGTGTAGTCCTTGTGGGAAATTTACTGTACAGAAAAATGATTGTAGTGTTCAGACCCTGGTGTTGGTCACAGCATATTTTCACAAGTTAAAATGTGAACATTATAATAAGAGATATTTACTTATGTAACAAATTAAGCTAAAATGTGAACATTGTAATTAGAGATATTTTCCTGAGACTTATGTAACAAATTAAGTTAAAATGTGAACATTGTAATAAGAGATATTTACTGAGACTTGTGTACCAAATGAAGCTAAAAAAAAGCTTAGAGACAAGTGACAGAAATGAACATATCATAGTACTTGACTGTCATACTTACAGGAACAACAGCCTGCTGAATCCAAAATGCGCAGGAATAAAGGAAGATGTTAAAATGTGTTATGAGCACCACTTTGTTGAAATAATAGCCCAGGATATGAACTTCTGACCTGTCATCACTGGTTCCTGGCAGTAGATGACCCTGGTGAGCTGTCATATTGTTGTTGCTGATGAGAATCTCTCTGTAATCGGATGCATCCTCCAGCTGGCTGTCAGAATCTGCAGAGTTATCTTTCATTATCACTTCACGTTTTCTCACAATGTCTCCTGGTAACAGTTGGCTCTGAGGGTCATTCATATTTTACCATGGGAGAGTTTTGGATGTTGAGCCACCAAAGTAATATTTTTGTCTATTTCACTCATAAATGTTTATCATCTGGTTCCTTCAATCAGGTTTAAATTTGCAAGAATTATTTATTTTCCCCTGAAAACGTTCTCACACGGGACAACATGGAACTGATCAGAGTCCTGCAGACAAAAGTGTGAGAACCATTTATGAAGTAAACTAAAAGAAGCAATGTTTATACTTCGTCCATTAAAATATATGAGCCAACTAATGAAAAAAATATTCTTAAAATACCCATAAAAGAACAAATAAAGACAATAGAGAATTAAAACAACTGAATTCTGTGAACATTCCAGAAGAAAGTATAAACTAGAATACTCCTCTACTGATATGTTAAACTAGAATACCTCTCTGCTGATATGTTAAACTAGAATACTCCTCTGCTGATATGTTAAACTAGAATACTCCTCTACTGACACGTTAAACTAGAATACTTCTCTACTGATATGTTAAACTAGAATACTCCTCTGCTGATATGTTAAACTAGAATGTTCAACTAGAATACTCCTCTACTGACATGTTAAACTAGAATAATCCTCTACTGTTATGTTCAACTAGAATACTCCTCTGCTGATATGTTAAACTAGAATACTCCTCTGCTGATATGTTCAACTAGAATACTCCCCTACTGACTTGTTAAACTAGAATACTAATCTACTGATATGACTGATGGACTCCAGCTCCAGGAGCTTCTCGTGCTCTGGATTTATATATTGCCAATACTTTACATGACACTGACCAGCTCAATCTACGCCATCTCCGTCGATCTAACCTCCTGTCTTCTGAATGGCGGGCATTATCACGCCTTAAAAACCGTGATGATATTGTTATCAAGCCGGCAGACAAAGGTGGTGCTGTGGTTGTTTGGCGTAAAAACTTATATATTCACGAAGGAGTTACACAGCTAGGTAGCACTACCTTTTACTGTCCGTGGCGTCCATGATGATCTTCTTCCTTCTGGTGCTTTATCTCTCCATATTTTTGATAGTAGTCTTGGTAAGCCTTCTTTTTACATGCTTCCTAAGGTGCATAAAATTGCTAACCCTGGTAGGCCTATTGTTTCAGCATGTTCTTGTCCCACTGAACGTATTTCTGAATTCCTTGATAGTATTTTCCAGCCTTTAGTCGCCAATCTGCCTTCTTATTTGAAAGACACTACTCATGCTATCACTACTTTTGATTCGATCAGATTCACGCCTGATCGTACTTACCGTCTTTTCCTCCTAGATGTTTGTTCCCTTTATACTTCTATTCCACATGCTGATGGCCTGAAGGCACTCCAATTTTTTCTCGACCAGCGTACTGATCTTACTATAAGTACAGGTCCGCTTCTTCGCCTTGCTGAGTTGGTTCTTATTCTCAACTCTTTTGAGTTTAATGGCCAATTCTTCAACCAAATCAGTGGTGTCGCTATGGGTACTAAGATGGGCCCTAGTTATGCTTGCCTGTTTATGGGCCACTTTGAATATTTGGTGTTTCAAAGTTATGATGGACCAATACCTGAGTTTTACCGCCGCTATATTGATGATGGTATTGGTATTACAGACATGTCTGAGGTAGACCTCCGTCGATTTATTGACTATGTTGGTAATTTCAATCCTGCCATCAAATTCACTTCTGAAATCTCTACGACCTCAGTGAACTTCCTTGACATCACTGTGACTATTAGCCCTACTTGTCTTAAAACGTCTGTCTATTATAAGGCTACTTCTTCTTCTTCTTCGTTCGTCCTGAAAAGGACGGTGGTTGCGTTGTGTCTGTTTGCGCCTAAGCTGTGATATCTGCACCTTTCGGTCTACACATCCGACTTCTGCACGGCATTTTTTAAGGACCGGGTTTGCCTTCCCATTTCGATCCGTGCTCGCTCAGCCAGCCTGCACTGCTGCAGACTGTTTCCAGGACCACCACATGGAGGTGGAGCAAGGTCTTGACCAGCTCTGGTTCGCTGGTCCTGACGCAGGCAGTCAAGCTATGAGTCGCTGACTGCATTCACTATTGCTGCATCTTGGGCTACTGACGCTCATGGTTTCCTTCTTTATATTTCATCGCATCCTCTTAGTTGTAAAAATTCCATTCCCTTTTCTCAACTTCTTCGCTTGCGTCGGTTATGTCACGATGACGATGATTTTCATCAGCGAGCTCAAGAGATGCTTGAGTTCTTTTGCCGACGTCTTTATCCAGAACATGTTTTATTTGATGCCCTTAATTGTATCACACATGTCACTCGTCAGACAGCACTCACTACTAAACCTTCTGTCCAATCTGACAGACTCAAACTGGTTCTAACTTTCCATCCTCACTGTCTGGCAGTAAAGAGAATTCTGTTTCGACATCTGCCTATTCTTAACTCTGATCCTGATACCAAAGAGTTGTTTCGTGATACACCTTTGGTAGCTTATCGTAGGGATAGGAATTTTAGGGATATTCTTGTACACAGTCGCTTGCGACATACTAGCCCGTCTTACTTTGGTACTAAATTGTGCCAATGCCGGATATGTAAGACCTGTCCGTTTGTACTCCAAACTCAGACAGTCACGTTTCCGAAAGGAAAATTTATTATTAGAGAGTCTTTTACGTGCGAATCCAGAAACCTGATTTATGCTATCATCTGCAAAAGATGTGGCATGACCTATTGTGGTAAAGTGGGATATTATAAATATTTATAGGGGACTTAGTGTACTGACTGAGATCAGCTGTGAAGGTATCTGTATCTAATAAGTGTAGTGTATTACAGATGACCTTACTTGCTACCACATATTTAACCTCAGTCAGAATTATTCTGGAATATTGTGATGACTACGTTGAATGTCTAGGGTTTTGTAAATGATGAAGTGTAAGTCACAACAATAACAGACAGATAAATAATTTAATTTATTCCACCACACTTGACAACAGTTTGACACTCACATACATATAACACTCTATGAGACTATCTTAAATGAGTCACTGGTAAATTTTCAAATATCAATATGTATTAAGTACTTTTCATTAATATATAGGTGTCCTGATTCAAATACAAAGTGAACCAGGAATCACAATCAATTTTAATTACAAGTTATATGTACAGAATTTATCAATATGAATCTTGTAGTGACATATTTTATTAATATTATCTTATGTGTGTCAGTTGTGTAGTGGTACTATGAGGTAATACTGGTTTTGTTTTTTCAAGCTATGTTGTTATTTGTCATCATGACTTCAATTGTTTGTTTCTGTTGGAACTAGTATTGGAGATGTTCTCAGTTCCGTTCATTAAAACAATTAATTTCCCCTCTTATTTTTACACAATGTCAGTTTAAGATGGGGTTACATAATGTTGAGCTCTGCTGGCCACATAGGCTTATCTTTCGTGATGTCGGCAGGAAAAGACTCCTCTGCTCGAGTGCTCCCCTGTGTTCTGGAGACACCTCACTGTTTGCTATATGGACCAAGGAGTATGCTGTCCGCCTCTGGATTCAGCAAAGCTCTGACCAGGTGCTGCTCAATAACTTTAGGACCACAGTCCCTGAAACAAGAAGGTTGTACCTCCTACTTCAGAACTAATTTATACTCTATTTCTACTCTGAGCACAATACATAACAAACACTGAGTTCAGAGCGGTAGGCCAACTGCTATCTTCATCTGAAACAATTTTCACCAGTATATTCCTCCCTAATGGTTATTACGCCTCTGCAATTCCAGCATTATTTCTTTCTAGTCAATAATATAGGTGTCAGTGTACTGTTTGGCAATTCCATGTAGTTTTACTTTCCTCCGACACCTTCTGTTCAGGCTGGAGCATTATATAGGCTTTACCTCATGTTCGCTACTGAACCACACATATATACAGACATAAATTATCAATTTACATTCAATTTTCATTAAAAGATATCAAATATTTCAAGCTTACCACAATTCATGGAAATAATACAGAATTACGTTGACTGGCACTGAATATAGCACAATTTCGATCTGCCGATGTCCCAGGCTTTTATTTAGAAAAATATGCACTGGCGCTCAACGCACTGGTTCTGTAGTAAGTTTATTTGCAAATGTGGTGTTGACCTGACGCCTCTAATTGACTATATTGGCAGGTCTAACCAATCATGCCATGTTTACACAGCTTTTCAAAAAAGTACTCCTACTCACGTTTCCCCTAACAACAACGAAGTAGTATTTATAGTCCAACTAATCGTGTTTAGCCTTACATTTATTTTCCGCCAATCAAATAGGAGGTAACATGTCAGCATATTTCCCGTACAATGGTGTGTTGAAAATCTGCCACTGAACGATTCTGATTTGGGTGTTGTCTGACATCCCTCACTATTTCTTTTAGCTATAATTTGGTAATTCCTAGACTATTTGCGTAACGTTTAACATATTCTTTGTCAGCAAGTCCTAAGGAACCCAAAATATATAAATTTAATGGGGCTAAGGGGCTGCGTTCAAAATATGTATTTTCCAGGATAGTCGTGTAGTTTTTTTTATTTTTTATGTTTAGAACCGCCACCTGTCCTGCTGTACTGTCAGACTAATGTCAGGATTTTAGACATAAAACAGTAGAATGTCAGGTTTCCTAATAAGCGTTTTGTAAGTTTTTAAAAACTAACTCTCGTGGGTGTAGTGTTTTTTATCACTGTCGATTTGAAAAAGCTAGTGCTTGTGGCCTTACACGCGTGATGTAATTGTGTAGTAATTGTGTATCGCGCGACTGTGGTAGTATTGCCTGCGTCCCTGCTTTCAGCCCTCCCTTCTTTCTATCTTTAGTCCATCTGTCTTTCGTTTTAGGTAACGTAGTGTATAAAAAGACATGAATGGAATTTTAAATCTAGGTCAACCTGCGTATCTCAAGGTTTTTCTTAGAAATGCAGCACATGTTTTATCATAGAAAGCGGGTATTGAAGCAGTAGGCTTTTACTATCAACGTGAAACGTTACAATTTGCAGACGAAGTAGAAAACAAGGGGGATTTCGAGTACAGTCATTGTGACAGCACTGTTCTTTACCATTCTTCTTTCCTTTTATTGAATTTATGTGTTAGGCTTTACCTTTACGTTTTAATTTATATATGTGGATTAGAATATTTCACGACACCTATATTGGTGAAAGTGGCAGGCGTTTGGCAGACAGGTTTTGTGAGCACTTGAATGACATCTATCATGACAAACATTTACCTGTGGCCCTTCATTTCAATAGGCCTGACCATGCAGGTAATTCTGATATTCATGTTACTGCCCTCCTTTCATGTGCCGGTAATGACAAGACTCGCTTTTCGTTGGAGAATCGCCTCATTTTTAAAATGGGTGTTTTAGCTCCCGATGGTTTGAATATCCAACATCATTTTGCATAAATTCTGGTAGCTTTTCTCTTTTTCATTCTTTATTCATTGCCTTTTAGTTCTATCTTCTTATGTTTTTGTTTTGGTTCGTTTCGTATCTTTTTATATCTTTGGTTTTGCCACTATCGTACGTCACTTCCTTGCGATTTCTGTGACGGAGTACTGCTGCTTTCTTTCACAGATTCTTTGGACTGAGCTGAGATAACTTTTATTAGCTCATCAGTTTTGTTAATTCTCTTTTTTTCGTTTTGTTGATTATTTACTTTCTTTTTTCGGTATTTCTGTTAGATTTTACGATTTTCTTGTATTATTATTGTTCTTTTTCTCTCATCACTGTTGTTGTTAACTTTTTCCATCTGCTTGTATCGCCCATTTGTTGTATATTTCTCATCACCGTATAGTTTTTTAGTACCTATATGTATTCTTGCCTTTGTCACCTGTTTGTGGCTGACGAAGGGTAAAACCTGAAACGTCCCTTGTTTCTTGTGAACCGTTATTTGTAAAACTGATTAAATACCGTTTATTGGTTTTAATACTTATACTGATATGACTAGAATACTCCTCTAATGATATGAAAAACTATCTGCTGATATTTTAAACTAGAATACTCCTCTGCTGATATTTTAATCTAGAATACTTCTCTGCTGATATGTTAAACTAGAATACGCCTCTACTGATATGTTAAACTAGAATACTTCTCTACTGATATGTTGAACTAGAATACTCCTCTGCTGATATGTTAAACTAGGATACGCCTCTACTGATATGTTAAACTAGAATACTTCTCTACTGATATGTTAAACTAGAATACTCCTCTGCTGATATGTTAAACTAGAATGTTCAACTAGAATACTCCTCTACTGACATGTTAAACTAGAATAATTTTCTACTGATATGTTCAACTAGAATATTCCTCTGCTGATATGTTAAACTAGAATACTATGTTAAACTAGAATACTCCTCTGCTGATATGTTCAACTAGAATACTCCCCTACTGACTTGTTAAACTAGAATACTAATCTACTGATATGACTAGACAATAGAGAATTAAAACAACTGAATTCTGTGAACATTCGAGAAGAAAGTATAAACTAGAATACTCCTATACTGACATGTTAAACTAGAATACTCCTCTACCGATATGTTAAACTAGAATACTCCTCTACCGATATGTTAAACTAGAAAACTCCTCTACTGATATGTTAAACTAGAATACTCCTCTACCGATATGTTAAACTAGAATACTCCTCTACCGATATGTTAAACTAGAATACTACTCTACTGATATGTTAAACTAAAATACTCCTCTACTGATATGTTAAACTAGAATACTCCTCTACTGATATGTTAAACTAGAATACTCCTCTACTGAAATGTTAAACTAGAATACTCCTCTACTGATATGTTAAACTAGAATACTCCTCTACTGATATGTTAAACTAGAATACTCCTCTGCTGATATGTTAAACTAGAATACTCCTCTGCTGATATGTTAAACTAGAATACTCCTCTACTGATATGTTAAACTAGAATACTCCTCTACTGATATGTTAAACTAGAATACTTCTCTACTGATATGTTAAACTAGAATACTCCTCTACTGATATGTTAAACTAGAATACTCCTTTACTGATATGTTAAACTAGAATACTCCTCTAGTGTAGGCTTACTCAAGGGGACCATGTGCAGTGGTGTGTCAGTACTCCCTAAGGAATGATAACGGAGATTGTTTGATGGTGATTTCACACCAAGTTTTGGAGATTTATCTTCCAACATAATCCAGATTTCTTTGTGTGCTTAAATCTATTTGCTTTAAAACCTTGATAAGTCCATAACAACATCGAGTGTCCAATGTTTTATGCTGTTACCAGACATCATTGGAACATTCAGAACCAACTATTTGCCTGTTTCATTAAAAAAAAAAAAAAAAAAAAAATAGGAAAAACAGTGAAAGTCTGGTTAGAGCTGTATTCGCAAGGCATATAAATGTACCCAGTTTCAATTATTGCATTACGCCATTAACACTTTCATGATCTTGTAAAACAGGCTGTTCACGTAGAGGCATATGTTCATTCATGTTCTATATGCTACTTGTATTTAAGTACCAGAACTGCAGACAAACGTTTTAAGTACTAGAACTACAGACAAATAACAACGTTTTAACAAATAACGTTTTAGTATCAGAACTACAGACAAACTACACAAATTTTAAGTACCAGAAATACAAAAAAACAACTGTTTTAAGTAATGAAAAGACATAAGTATTTGTCAGCAGCAAGAAAGAACCAAAAAAAACTATATATATCCTAGTTATAATCCATCAGAGGTCGAACGAGATATTTTTCATCATCAAATTAAAAAACAAAAACTCCTTCTAAGCAAATATGAAATTAAAGACAAAACAAACCTGGAATAAACTGTGAAAAGTAATGAAGGAAGATGCTCTGAGGAAGCCCTTACAGATATCACAAATCTCAGCAACAGACACAGACAACAAGACCATGAAAGAGGTTAAGGCAAAATCACAAAGTCTTACATGTCTAGATCACAGAATTAGTGATATCTCACTGCCAATACAATGGAGGTATGTTGCTTGGAGTGATATATTGACTGAATCAGAATATAACAGATACAAATGAGAGAATATAATTCACGCTATGCTACATGTGCATGTGTGGGCTTTGTCATCTGCAAGTAGTTTTGTGCAGGCATTGCATACAATACTTAATTCTCGGGTCCACCGTCAGTTTTGTGGTCTGCCATTCTTGTGGTACCAATGATTCAGCAGATTTGTACAATGGTGACAGCTCATAAACGGGGCTCTCTGACTGCTCACACACTATTTTTACCTTGTCAAATAAACCACAGCAAGCAAAGCTGCAATTAAATGGACAGGCAGTACGAGGAGATGAAACACCAACATACTTAGGAATCACACTAGACCGCCGAATGACATGGAAATCACAGATTAACAAAATACAGCTAAGGGCAAAACTTCGCATGGCCATCATGAAAAAGTTAGCAGGTACCACATGGGTGCTGATGAGAATATCCTCAAAAAGCTGTACACAGGCAGAGTCAGACCTGCTATGGAATATGGCATCACAGCTTGGTCGACGGCAGCAAAGTCAAATTTTGACAGAGTAAACAGACTCCAAAACCAAGCAGCACGTATTATAACAGGGGCCCTAAAGTCTACACAAATCAACCATATGGAAAACATCACAGGGCTACAGTCAATGGAGGATAGACGTGACAGCAGAGTCTTAAAACAAGCTGAAAAATTTAAGAGGCTCGAAGGACACCCCATGTACCAAAGAATGAATAGGCTAGGAAGAGGCAGGCTCAAGCGAACTAACTTTGTCGCCCAAGCAAAAGAAAAAATTAACAATAATACCATACTAGCTAGCTCAGTTGCAAAGAAAATCCCAACAAGCTCAACTATCCCACTGTGGAAAATAAGATGCTTTCCTGAGTTAAAATCTGATATTCCAGGCATTGAAGGTAAGGGAACACAGACAGAAACACAAAGAAAGTGTATAGCAACCAAGTATATTGACCAAAGATTTCCAGCGAAGCTTTGGACACATGCATATACTGATGGTTCGGCAACAAATGCAGTTGAAAATGGGGGGTGCCGGCATCCTCATAAAATTAAAGAATAGAATTCACTCTATGGCAATTGCCACTGGAAAATACTGCAACAACTTCTGTGCTGAAGCAGAAGCCCTGAAACAGGCAGCTGAAACTCTTATTGAATGCAAAGCACAGGCAGAAAAACAGATAGTAATCTTTTCAGATGCCCTCTCAATAATATCAGCGCTGAAGAGCCACCAAACTAAAGGATTGAAAGATCTGATAATCTCCCTTGAAAGACTGGCCGAATGCTTCAAGAAGTGCACTATCCAGTGGATACCAGCCCATTGCAACATACCAGGAAATGAAGAGGCAGATAGACTTGCTAAAGAAGGAGGTGCCTTACAGCAAAATGATATAGAGACAACTTACGCAACGGCAAAGACCACTATAAAGGCTACATTCAAGTCCAAATGGGAAAGAGAGCACCCGGGACATTTGAAAAATGACGCATATCATCAACTATCCAGAAAAGAACAGGTCATCATTTTTTCGACTGCGCACTGGGCACAACAGATTGAGATACCATCTGTACCACAAATACAAAATTGGTGCAACAGATCTCTGCACCTGCGGTACCAGCCCGATGACAGTCGAACACCTGCTGCAGTACTGCCCAACCTACAGTAATGAACGGGGTAGCATATGGCAACAACCCACTTCTGTCAACGAAAAACTGTTTGGAGATGTCGGGAACCTTGAGTTGACTGCTGCCTTTATTAGAGTCATAAATGTGGAAGTCTGAAGGCGAACGAGGAAGAAGAAGAAGAAGACTGCTCCATTTTCTTTGATGAATTGTTAAGGGCAATAAATGAAGTGTGGGTTGGAATAAAGCACAGTGGGCCCTCTGATTGACAGGGCCTTAAAAAAGAATCAGAGACACAGTAAAAAGGGGCAAGAATTATGTTTATTAAGGTATCCTAAACCTAACCCTAACGGCGTTGGCTACTCACTGGGATGAAATCATAGAAGACAGCCCGCTGTGCTTAATTTCAAACGAGGTGTGAATGGCAGCATGGGTGACAACGGGGTAACAATTAGGCCTACAGTTAGTGACGCGGAGACATAATCAAAGCCAGACGGGCATGTCTATTATTCTGTTTTTCTACAGACTAACATAGGCCCCTAAATTGTTAGCCTACATCCCAGACGCCCCCAAGACAAGACTTACTAGAGTGCTATCGCTGCTGATCAGTGCTTCGAAAAAAAGTTAAGGAAGCCAATAGATTTAATTAAACTATTTCATTTTCGCGGAGAAAAATAACGGCAAACCTGACTTTCCTCACAACGCTATGTCACGATGGAAAACCCACAACTTTTCTGATTTTTACACATTTCTTGTCAAAAGAAAAAAGAAATATAAATATCAGCCTTCATCCATTTTTCACAAACTATGTCAGTCAAATAAACATTCTGAACGCATAAAAAAGGAGAGAATCTAGTGCCAGGAGCAAAGTTTAGGTTACATTACCAGAAAATTGAGACAAGTTTCAGTTTAGTGCAACGTCATTGTTTTGTTTACGTGCCAGTACAAAGTAATCTTCGCTATGTTTGAGACGGTGGTGTGTCTGGCCAGGCTAGTGCCCCTAGGCCAGGCGGGCAAGTCAGATATCTATTCACACTGTGCCGTGTGACAAGCTCGTTTAAGATGAAATTACACCACGTTTGGATTGTCGTTACTCTCGTTCGTAGTGTATCAATAAGACGAGTAGTTTCTTGTCTTACCTGATTAATACGCTGCATGTTTTCTTGTTTATCTTTATCAAGATTCTTGAAATCTGTTAAATCCTTTTCGCGTGGGAGTTAAGTGTTTGAGATCCTCAGGTGCGGGTCTAGTAGTATTTGCGTGCTGTCGTGCACGATATTTGAACAGAATAGCGCGGCTTGCTGCGTCGATCTGTTGTCATCAGTGATGCCACAGCTGGGTATTTCTTACTAGATCTGGGTTTTTGGGCTTCCATCTGGGTAATTTTTTTTTCAAATCTGCATTAATCTGGGTATATTTGACAATTGGCATTTACAATATATGTATATTCTGTGCACTGAGCATTATACATTATATGTATGTTATAATTAAATGTAAAAAAATTATGTGCTATATATTTTTTATTCCACTTAAATTTAATTCTTGTTTTTAACCACATCAATGACGTTGTTTTTTGACTCGTTTACATCAGCTATCTATTTCCTATTATTCTGTTAATTAATGGCTGTCATCTGCAGAACTCGGTTATTTTTGCGATGTGTTATAAAGTCTTCTTTTTACATTTTAGACTTAAGCAGATAAATAGCATATTGGTTTTTTTTTGGTTATTATAAGATTATAAAATGAGCGATGATGAAGGTACGCTTGGTAGTTGTAGCAGCATGACGACACACACGCCACCGCGTAAAAAAGTGAAGCCATGGTATCAGCAGGCTTTCTGTGAGGAATGGCTAACAGACAGCGAACTGAAGGATTGGATAAAGCCGGACTCTGGTAATCGCTATGCTGCGATTTGTACGGTCTGTTCCTGTACATTAACTAATGCCAACAAAACAGCTTTATTGACACATAAAAGCACACAGAAGCACATGAAAAACTTCGAAGCCAAAAGCAAAACTCTGAACATTAACAAGTTTTTCATCAAACCAAAAGAGCCCTGTCTCCAAGACAAAATTGCTAATGCGTAGATAGTGTTGTCGGCTTTCATGGCAGAACATAATACTCCGTTTTCGCAAGCTGATCATTTGATTGAATGTTGCAAGCAGATATATTTCCAGACAGCACAATTGCTCAAAAAATGTCACTGAAGCACACCAAGGCTGCCTATGTAATGCAGTACGGTATTGCTCATTTTGAGCGGCTTGAAGTTATAAACATTTGCAGAAATCAGAAATTTTCTATAATCGTTGATGAGGGTACTGATATTTCTACGAACCAGATGTTGGCAGTCGTTGTGCGATTCTGTGACACAAAAACAAAAAAAATAGTTGATTCACTGTTAGACCTCATTGAGGTGGAGGATGGGACTGGTCTTGGCATGTTTACAGCTGTTAAGAAATTGTTGAGCACGCATGAAATCCCGCTTAGTAACGTCATTGGTTTTGCTGCAGACAACTGTGCCACTATAATGGGAACTGCAAGTGGTTTACAGGTACATCTGAAGAAAGAGACTCCACATGTCTTTGTTCTCGGCTGTGTTTGTCATTCATTTGCACTTTGTGCAAATGCTGCCAGCAACCACCTACCATCTTGGCTTGAAATTTTCATAAAGAATGTCTGCTTCTATTTTTCGCGTAGTAGTAAAAGAAATCTCCAGTTCCAGTTAATACAAGATGTAGTTCAGGCCCAGAAACATAAATTGTTGAAGCTGTGTGAAACACGCTGGCTGTCCCGTGAAGCAGTCATTGAGAGGATCCTTGAGCAATGAGATGCTCTGCACTTGTATTTCCAATCCGAAGCTTCAGTGGACAACGTCGACGGTGCGGGGCAAATCCTGCAGACGATGAACACTGTTGGCACGAAGCACATGCTTCTATTTGTCGGCTACATACTGGGTAAGGTTAACGTCATGAACATCGAATTCCAGTCCGAGAACTTCCGTCTTCACAAAGTGTACACGAGTGTAACAAGAGAGTATCGTTTTCTTCTCAGTCTGTTTATTAGGCAGGAAGTATTGCAGCATGAGCATCGCACTCTTGCCGACATTGATCCTTCGGATGTACAGGTGCACAAGAAACTGAATTACACTGAGCTGGGTGGACGATGTGAAGCGCAGTTAATGCGACAACTGTTACGAGATAAAGAAGTCCAGTTTCGCAAGGATGCATTGGCATACCTGATTGAACTTTGTACTCAAATACGACGCAGGTTCCCACTTGAACAAAACACTGTTCTGGCGCAAATGCAGCTGTTGGATCCAAAGCAAGCTCTTGATATAAACAAACCTTCTGTCATTCCATTAGCAGCGCAGTTCCCAACAGTTGTTTCAGAAGAGAGCCTTGATCATCTGTCTGATCAATGGCGAGAACTGGCATCGTACCGAAAAGATCTTGGACATCTAGTGGATGAGGATCCGCCCGCATTCTGGCTGGGACTGCAACAAGTAACAGATGCTAATAACCAGAAGAAATTTGATGTTTTGGCTGACCTCATGTGCATGCTTATGGCACTACCTCACTCCTCAGCATGCGTCAAAAGAGTGTTTTCGAAGTTTAACTTAGTTAAAACTAAACAAACCAACAAGCTTTTGTGTGAAACAGTTTCCAATCGAATACTAGCCAAGCAAGCAGTTGCCAAAGACGGAGTTTGTCATAAGTTTAATCCTAGTAAAAGCGTGGTTGAAGATGTGCGTGAAGGACGTTGTCGGCAGAGATATGCAAAGATTTTGGAACTTCACAATCAAGATTCCACGTTGTCAATTCATGCATATGATCTTGACGAAGGAGAAGTTGTCGACATGGATGCAGAGTCTCTGACAAGTGACATTTTTCAACAGTAACAAGTTACAACTAACATTTTATATTTAATTTGAGGAACATTTTGTTAATGTAACTAATGTAAGTATATTACTGTTAAAATATCTCATTTTCAAGAGTTCATATATTGGGGTGTTATTAAAATCATTTTTATTTAATTGTGAATTTTTGGTAGTAATAAAAAAAAAAAAATGAAGAAATACATAAAAATTGGTAGCACACAGATTATTTGTGCTAAAGATGCACATAAAAGATTATGTAAGCATCGTCTATCCCGTGTATTTGAGGCATAAAATAATCTGGGTATTTCTGGGTTTTTTTTTTAGAAGAGCATCTGGGTTTATCTCTAGAACTTGAGTGGCAACGCTGGTTGTCATCGAGCTATGATGCTTGAGGCAGTCTGATATATTTTTCGTCCAAGACAGACGTGAGTTTTGTGTGCTTGCCCCAAGTGAAGGGAAGACACACGCATATTAATATAATTATGATTTGAAAGATGAGAAAGCCGATTCTTAAAGAACCTTGCCAAGAATCCTTCCAGTTTTATATCTAGCCAGAAAACGGCTCGTTTTTATGTCTCACGCCTCAGAGACCTGCAACCCTGCATGTTACGGCAGAGCTTCCGCTGAACTCAATATGTCAGCGGCTAGTGCGACCCTCTGACATCAGGAGCAGATTAGATGTCAGAATTATATATATATATATATATATATATATATATATATATATATATATATTAGATGAACTGTCCATTCGACAGTGTCCGGTGTTCTGTCCAGCCATTGACCTTGATGCTATAACGGCCAGTGCTGTCAATCAACGACCATGTGAATACTTACTTAATAATGTATGAGATCTACCACATGTAGATGCATTTCTGAAATGTTCCTGCCATTATATGAATTGATGATTATTGCCATGATGATTGTCTGTACCACGTCGTCGAAATATTCACGTCTTTGTGCATTAAATGATGTCTCGTTGTAACTTGAACCCTACGAGTTCAGCATCTTCAAGTTGGTCATACAGTTTTGACCCTTTGCAGTATTCTATGCCAGAGTTATACGGCCCACCTCACTAACATTCGCACTAGTTCACCCATCTACCACAACAATACAACAGAAGGTGGTAACAACTTCCTTTATATCTGTCAACATTTACACTTTCAAAGCAGTCATTTGGCTTTAAACGTTGACTTCTTCCTCTTTTTTTGATGCCTTCTCTGTTGCTCCTTTTCGTCAATGAAATGTTTCTTCCTTTTCTTTAATCTTTTAAAAAAGTGACTTTCAGTGTAGATTATAGGTCAGAGGTGACATTTTTAATGTCATTTTGACACGAAATATTTTTTTATTTAAAATGTATTTATATTGTTAGCATTAATAATAGCCCCTTCAGTCATAACTGACTATGGGAATGCGCCCCTGAGGTGACAGCCCTTCAGTCATAACTGACTATGGGAATGCGCCCCTGAGGTGACAGACCTCAGCTGCATATTTTCCCGATGGTCCTTTCGACGTTTTCTCCTCTCTTCTGCTTTTTGTGCGAGTTTTTTTTCCCGCCCAAACTTAGGTGGCGCCGCAAATAGCATCGCCACTTCGTGCGATCGGCAGCTTCATCCTCCCACGGTGCAAGATTTATGCCCAGTACCCTCATATCTCTCTTGCACACATTTTTGAATCTCAGCTGTGGTTGCCCAGCTGTTCTTGTCGCCATCTATAAATTGTCCGTAGAAGATATCTTTCGGGAAGAATTAGAATTTTTTTTTTTTAAGTGAAAATGTTTAATATTATAATTAACCATGCCTATGCTAACAAGGTTTAAAACATAAAAACAAGCCTTATTCAACGGAAGTCATGGGCAGATCTGATCAAAATAAAAAATATAGTTTCTACTTTTACTATATAATAAACCAACCGATGATAGGAAACTCTATACAGAGCGATACAACAGGAGGCAATCTGATCATCAGAAAAGTCCCCCCCCCCCCCCCTTCTTCGTCGATCAAGCGTTTCGGCTCCTTAATCTCCTTTACACTCTGGTTGGGGAGGGTGGGGTGGCACTTAGGTCTGACTCCCAAGTGTTAGCCTCCTTTTGTCTAGTGCAGAGAACTGAACCCACTCCACTTTGGTTTCAGCTTTCAAATTCACTTCTATTTTCTGCCAGCTGTGGGCAATTGTGAAAGTAACCCTATGTTGAAAACAAATTACCGTCTCGGGTTCCATAGCCCGTTGCGGTTGTTCCACAGCCAGCATGCTGCCTTTTCCGCAGTTTCGCTGAGCCTCTTAGGTACCCTTGTTCTTGACTGTCCCCTCAACACCAACAGTTTCAATAGATCATACACTGAGGCAGCCGCGAGACCTCTTGCACTCACCTCAACAGCCATGACCCTTGCAGTGAACCCATCGCGCCTCAAGTCCGCGGCCGGATCATTATACTTGGCTACTTTGAACGAGTGTTACTCGTCCAATCTGGATTCAAATGGCACGGTCAGCTCAATAATTATAATCTGTTGCGATGATGAGGGATGCAGCACTATATCTGGCAGTCTTCGAGATCTCCTGATACTCTCTGGATATGACCCTAGCCCAGGTAGGTCTACTGCCATCTCCCAGTCATTTGCACAGTCGAGAAGAGATGGTAAACTGCTACTTGATTTACTTGGTTTGTGCAGACTTTCCTGCTCTCAGAAAGTATGTATTTGCGGTGCTCGGTCTGACTTTGCTGTTCGCCTTCATCTTTGCCAGGTCTACTGTAGCAGCCAGCTCATTTAGTACTTTGTTATGGCGCCATGTGTATCGCCCTTGCCCTAATGACACCTTGCAAGCTGACAGCACATGTTCAAGTGTCTGCCTCTCATGGCACAGGGGGCACTGAGCATCATCAGACTTTCCCCATCTCACAAGATTTGTGGACGATATACATTGATATGATAATGAAGCTGAGTCTAAGAGGTGCCATAATCATATATCATTCGCACAGCATCATTGCGAGCCTTGCCTTTCCTACTTTTTATTCTTCAACAACTGACTTAAAAGGAAGCACAAGTTTTGTCTTCTTGCAGTACGGTACATTGCTACGTCTGAAGGACCTGGTGGTACTCCTAGCCATTTCCTCGTGAACTTGTTGACCTTTTGCTCTATACATTCCACTGTACTGGTGATTATTTCATATATAAGCAGTGGCCATAGCAATTTAGATATCAACATGAACTGAAGGCACCACAGTTTGAACTTTCCTAGGAGTCTGCTTTGGTCTATGATCTGTAGTCCTCTGTCTGCCATTTCTATTGTCTGTTGAACTGCCTTTGAGTCTTTTAATGAGGCATCATACACCCTGCCAAGACTTTTCACAGGTTCCTCAATGACAGTAGGGATTCTTTTATTTGAAGCCATGAATGTGACCTCAGATGTCTTCCCTTTCCTGACTTATAGGCTTCAAGACTTCTTAGGTTTGAAGCTCAGTCTGCACCAGCTGACTAGTTCATCCAGGCGCGCTAACATTTTCCGTGAATAGAAGAGCTCTACGGGACTAAGCCTAAAGACGAACGAAGAGAAGAGAAGAGCGTTATTCAAACGATATGAGGAGCAAACGGATAAAAGTGACAAAAGTGCCCGCCTGAAAATAAAGGACAGTGTGCTGGAAAATGCCCTAAGGGACCAGATATACTTCGATCTCAGTTATCCCAGTCATTTGCACAGTCAAGAAAGGATGGTAAACTGCTACTTTATTTACTTGGTTTGGGGTGTTCTGACTTTCCTACTCGCAGAAATTATGTATTTGTGGTGCTCGGTCTGACATTGCTGTTCGCCTTCACCATTCCCAGGTCTGTTGTAACAGCCAGCTCATTTAGTACTTTGTTGGGGCGCCATGTGTATCGCCCTTGCCTTAATGCCACCTTGCTAGCTGAGAGCACGTGTTCAAGTGTCTGCCTCTCATGGCACAGGGGGTACTGAGCATCATCAGACTTTCCCCATCTCACTGTCGTAAATTTGATAGATGTTTAAGTTATATTAGGTCCGTCTGAATAGAACAGGCAAAGTGGTAATTAAGTGAGAATTAAGGTATGAGAAATAGATTTCACGAGTGAATAGTTTAAGGGTAGAATCTGTCACTGGGTTGAGAAGATACTCTAGTCCAGCCTATCTTAACGACTGTAATTTGTTAACAGACAATTCTACTCTCCATATATTTAACATATATGTTTAACTATACACACACATACATACACACAGTTATGTGACAACAAGACACACAAGCGTGAAACTATTGTAAATGGAGTATGGGTATGGGCTGAGTTGACCAACACAAGTAATTAAGTTTTGTTAAGTTTATTATCATATAAACTGCTCACAACATCAAACATATATGTATATATATATATATATATATATATATATATATATATATATATATATATATATATATATATATATATATATATATATATATATATATATATATATATATATATATATATATATATATATATCAATGAAATCATAGGTTACAGAATTTGGAAAATAACCCCATAAGTGCCATCCCCTCTGTTGAGAAAAGATCCCGCAAGAAGTTAATAACCCCAAAAGGTCAAAAGATTAACGATAGGGTATAGAAATAGACGATAAAGTAAATAATAGAGTTCCTAATTAATCTATCCTGTAAAATAACAGTATTAGCGAACAAACAAACAAAAAAGAAGTGGGTACAATGGTTATACAAAGAAAAGAACATCTTCACTCCTCTTTTCTCTCACTCTGTCAATCTGTGGCCACATTCAATCTCGCTTACCTACTAGTTGTTTAACAACATCTTGAACAAAATCATCAGGGTACATGTAACAAAATCCAGTGTTGTGCTTCGCCGAAGTGAGCCCCAGTTCCTCCACGAATAATTAATCCTCCTAATGGGGAAACGCTTACTTTGGTGGTGATTATTGGATATGAAAATGTCACGTCAGATAGTTCAGGTAGCAAAATATTTACCACGATATAGTGTTCACAGTGGACAGTATTTAATACTTCCAATAGTTAAAGGAAATGTCTGGTGGGTAAATCTTTCTGGATAAATCCACTTGACAACACAATGGTCAGTAGTCGGGAACAATGTTATGTATAGATATTTTGCCACAGCGGGCTGATAAAATTGAATGGAAAAAAATCTGGGTATTTCGTACCTCCAGTTATAATTAATTCTTAATGTCTATACGTTTGTACTCTCTCTCTCTCTCTGGATGATACAAGAGGACCACACAGGTCAGCATCGAAGACCCGATAAAAGACTAAGAATTGTTACTGGCTGTATTTAGACCGCTGGCAGGCTGGTTTGTGATCAGTACTACATTTAGGAGAAAACAAAACATTTAATCACAACATTAATATCATACCCGGTCACGCGTAAGGTTAAGATCTCTTATCCACTCCGTCATTTATTAAATTAAAAACACACGTGTCTTAGCCTATCTTATCACGCTTCGCTCACCTGGGACAGATTTGGGTTTAAGGTATGCGCCTTTCCCCTCCTCCCCCTGGTAAAACTCTCAGCGCACAGCACAATATCCATGTTAATTTTATTATGACTGCTTTACAAATATCGCTTGTCATTACTAGCAAACATTATTTGTTTCGCCACATGATATTACACTAGTCACTTTCACAATTACTCGTAATGAATTAGAAGTAAATTTATATTCCGTCAATAGTCAGTCGCCTAGTGTATTTATTAGTCAATTAAAACATATCTTTCTGGGTGATAGCGATTGATTAAATTTACCTTACAGCTGGAAAAGTTAGCTATATGTTATTTAATACGCCAGTCTTAGCACTTAGAAAAATCCCAGTGAATTATAATGATAACCTTTAACACATTAAATCACTTAAATGCTAATATATATTACCGCAATCAGAAATTGAACAATCTCCACGGAATGCTATGACACACTTTCACAATGACTAGAATCACGAGCTAGGTTTCCAAACTATCCTGAGCGAACTGATAAACTGACTTTGGTGGTACTGAGTATTTATACGGAAATGGTGTTATTTCACTAACTGGTGCGAGAAATCGCGCCTTCGGCCATATCAGGGAAAATCAACGCGTTCGACTCTCGAGATAAGATTTTCTGCTCCCTGGTGTCGCCCAACAACATGGGCATCAGCTAAAGCGAACAGACCGTCTTTGATCTCGTCTCTCTGCTCTAAATCAGATAATTACCTCCCCTGCGATCACGGACAAACGAATGTGGTCGGTAAATCTTATTATCTCCCCTTTTGCTTTAAGTCCCCTGAAATGTTGGACATCAAACTGTTAGCGGTCAAACTCCTGCCCGCCCCCTCTCTTTCAAAGAACCCAGTTATCTATCCGCGTGCTCCTGTCTGTCAGCAATGCTAATTGCCAAATCAGCTCGTGTGATAATTTATGATAAGCGAATTATGCTTTCGCCGACTGTCATCTTAGCCTGTACGAACGTAGGTAAACGCTTGTCAGCGCCTGCAAACAGAAGAAATAGGCGTGGCTTCAAAGGTGAGTCTACAGTCAGTGAATTTCGTCAGCAAATTGCAGGTTTTTGCGTAGCAAAGGTTACAAACTTAAGAGATGGGGAAGCAAGGTGGACGGGTCACTGCTCCGCTATTTACATATATTTGTGACACTCGCAAGGTTTGTTGAACAGAAATGATACAGGAGAGGATCGTAAAGATCACCCAGACGTCAGGAAGTGAGGCCTCACTCAGGGCCCTACCCGACAACAAAGTGATCAACATCCTCGAGGTGATAACTGGGCGGAGAGGTATCGCCAAAGTAGGGAGGCACGAAAAGGGAGTCGTGCTTTCACTCAACAACACAGACAAAACAACCTCGCTGATGATCGAACTGGAATCCGATCCAAAGGAAATCCAGTTGCCCCACCAAATAAGAGTGGTGATGGAAAAGTACAAGACAACAAAGAAGTTGGTCATCAGAGGGTTGGATACCAGATGTTCCGAAGGCGAGGTCCACAGACGCCTTCAAGCTGAAAACGCAAATCTAAAAATCACGCAGGTCGAAAGGCTAAAAACCTGGACCAAGAAAGATACCAACCTGATGATAGTTACGGTAGAAGGATCGACAAGACCCGAGAGACTGACGCTCGAAACATCAACAAAAAGGACAGAACCATATATACCTCCGGTCATGCAGTGCTCTAACTGCCAACAGTTTTCACACACCAAGAAAACATGCAGGAGAGACGCTGTCTGCCGATATTGCGCGGGAAACCACCAATATGGCGACTGCCCCAGGGCGAAGGAGGACCACAACTACAAATCAATTAATGCAAACCGTACCTGTGCAAACTGCCATGGAAACCACGGGGCAAGGTACCGAGGCTGCCCTGTGTTTCAGGAAACAAAGAGCATATTGAAGGAGGCCGTGTCCAAAAACATACCTTTCAAAGAGGCAAAACACAGAGTGGCTACGGATGTTGCAGAAAAACAGCGCATAATTGATAGACGACAGATACACAAGCTGACCGCTGAAGTCAAAGAAATGAAACTACAGGTCGTAAACAGAAGCAAGCAGGCTCCCGAAGACGAAAAGGACAGCGGTGAAGACGTAATAGATATACAGAACGTCAGAGAAATGATGAAAGACATGAAAAGCATTCAGCAACAGATAGAAGCAGATGTAAAGAGGCTGACAGAACTGAAGGAAGAAAACTCCAAAATCCTCAAGAGAATCGAAACAGAGCGAAGAGCCATTGAGGAAATGACATCAAACACAAAAGCGGCCAAAACAAACGAGCAATCAGACGAGGAAGTCATCGAAGAAACACTTGAAAAACTTCTACCAGCAATAATAGAAAAAGCACTATTACAGATACAGGAAAGCAGGAAGACAAGAGAAACAGAAACGAGGAAAGCAAAAACTAGCAAAACGACACAAGACAGATAGGAAGGCAGAAAATGAACACCATGAACACGCCACGACCGACAAGCAACGAAGAGGAAACCAGACAACCAGCTAGTGGTCCTTTTCAGGACTAACAGACGACTAGCACCGAAGAACCTAACACACAATATACCCCAATTATAACCAACTTTCAGGTTGAACAGGGTATTACAGCAACATAGTAGACGAAAACAACAACAACGCAAGGTTTGCGGACGATGGCAGGAGGTCATACATTGATCTAATAATGAAGCTAAGTCTAAGAGGTGCCATATGCCATATATCATTTCATGTCAAGGACCTTTGTAGGGCTCCTTCCCATATAGTCCATTAGCCGTGTTGGGTCTGTTGCACCGCTTTTTGCATCCTCTTCTCATTCTCAGCTCCTTGTATCTCCTGAATTACCATGTCTCTGCGTTCCCCGTTTGATGCCTTGGACCACCAGAGGATGTCTCCATAACCAAATCCCCGTCTATTCGTCTGTGTGTATCCGATTACCTCCCTCAGCTTGAGCGATTCTTGGGCAGCATCAACAGTTTCAACCACGTTCCACTTCCTTCCAGTTCTCAGTATGGGCTGAATGAACTTAACTACGTCATCTGCTGACTCGCACAGCATAATTGCTTGCCTTGCCTTTCCTACTTTTTATTCTTCAACAATTGACTTGAAAGGAAGCAGACGCTTTGTCTTCTTGCAGTACAGTGCTACATCTGACAGACCTGGTGGTACCCCTAGCCATTTCCTCATGAACTTGTTGACCTTTTGCTCTACAGCTTCCACTGTACTGGTGCTTATTTAATATACTGTACAGTGTGTCCGGCAGAATCACTACCAATAACAAATGTCAATATTTCTTATACTAATAATAGCAGACCGACCGGATTTTGATTTTCTGTTAGGCAAACTCATTAAGTTTCAGTAGCAACTCACCAAGTTTCAGTAGATCTCCACATGAGCGCCTTTAGTGGCTCGAAGAATGTCAAGACGGTATTTTATCTCTCTCCACGTGTTTTGCAGCATCTGAGATGCACAAGCGTCAATTATTTGCTGCCGAAGATTATCCATTCCCTGCACCGGAGTTTGACAGACAAAGCTTTTTACGTATCCCCATAGAAAGAAATCTAAGGGGATCAAATCTGGTGACCTTGGTGGCCAATCAATGGGACCTAATCTTCCAATCCATCTGTCTGGAAATTGTTGATGAAGGTAGTTTCTTACTTCATTGGCATAGTGTGGAGGTGCTCCATCTTGCTAGAATATGAATCCTTCTGGTGTCTTAGGAACTGCAAAATTGTGCAGCATGTTTAGGTATGTTGCTCCTCTGACTGTGGCTTCGGCGAAGAAAAATGGCCTGATCACATAATTCGAGGTTAAGGCACACCACACGTTAAGTTTAGGGCTGTCTCACTCATGCTCCATTACGACATGTGGGTTTTCATTTCCCCATATCCTACAATTATGCCGGTGAACTTTGCCACAAGTGTGAAAGGTCGCTTCGCCGGAGAATACCACACGATTGAGAAATTCATTGTCATCATCGAGGTGACATAGCATTGCATTTGCGAACTCGACCCGTCTGGGTTTATCATTTGGCTGTAACTTCTGCACTAGCTGGATCTTGTAGGCTCTAAGCCGCAATCTTTTGTGCACAATGTCGTGAACAGTAGATTTTGGAATACCCAATTCTCCACTTGCCCGTCGAATGGATTTCCGCGGGCTACGTTGAAAAGCTTCGCTAACTGCTTCAACTCTATCTGGAGACAACGCTTCATTGCCGCTTCCCTTCTTTCTCAACAAAGAACCTGTTTCCAACAGTTGCTTGTGCCATTTCACTATGGTATGTCGCTCTGGAGGTTTCTGTCCATATTCCTGCCTGAATCTCCTTTGCACAACAATGGGAAACTTTAATTCCGCAAGGCAATAACAGCATTGCACTTTCTGCTGCACCGTGAACTCCGCCATTTTCACTACACGCGTCTTCACATTCCGCGGCTGCGCATTACGTATGCGTTATCTGCACATTATCGGACAGTTTATCAATTATCTCACTGCTCCTAAAAATATGATGGTTTCTGTACGAGTTAACCATAACAAAATAATTCTAACTTACATGGATGAGGAAATATTGACATTTGTTATTGGTAGTGATTCTGCCGGACACACTGTATAAGCAGTGGCTATAGCAGTTTAGGTATCAACATGAACTGGAGGCACCCCATTTTGAATTTTCCTAGGAGTCTGCTTTGCTCTATGATCTGTAGTCCTCTGTCTGCCATATATGTTGTCTGGTTAACTGCCTTTGAGTCTTTTTATGAGGCATCATACACCCTGCCAAGACTTTTAACCAGTTCCCCAATGACAGTGGGGATTCTTTGGTTTGAAACCATGAATGTGACTTCAAATGTCTTTCCCTTCCTGACTGAAAGGCTTCGTCTTAGGTTTGAAGTTCATTCTGCACCAGCTTAGTTCATCTAGGCGCGCTAACATTCTCCAGGCCTGGTGTTCATCTGATGTCATAATCGTTGTGTCTTCCATAAATGCTTTAAGCGGTGGCATGTGACACCTTCCATTGAGCTTTGGACCTGTTGCAGATCCTTCAGCCGCTTTGAGAATAACCTGCATAACCAACACGAATAGTATCGAAGAGATGGTACATCCCATCGCAATTCCAACTTGTAGGTCAATCCACTTCGTTGTGTACTCTATGGTGCAGAATCTGACAGAGAGGACAGAGAACCCTGAGAAATACAGCTTCAGCATTGCTGCGATTTCTTGTGGAACATGGTACATTTCCAGGGCCTGCCACAACATCTGGTGTGGAACAGATCCATACGCATTAGCTAGATCCAACCAGATTCTAGGTAGCCGTTAATTAGGCAAGGTTTTAACAATTGCGTCTATGTGGATATTAAGTAGGCAATGTTACATTGCTAATCCATACGTCAGGCCTGGTGACGAAGTAGTGGCGACGTTATAAAAAAAGGTAGTCTTGACTTAAATATTCTGAGAGACTGAGTATCGACCATTCTGTTGACCACCAAACATTTGAGAAGATGAGAGTGCGGCCAGAATATGACTATGCCCACTCATCAACTAAATCTAATGTGTCTAGCTTTTCTGCACTGATTCCGCTTTTTGACAACAAACTGTAACTACCAAACAATCATCATCAATGTCAGCAATGTTTCTAAGTAGTTTAACACAATAATTCGCTTAGGAGACTTAGAAAAGGTAAATATCTTCTTCTTCCTCGTTCGTCCTGAAAAGGACGTTGGTTGCGTTGTGTCTGTTTACACCGGAGCTGCGATATCTGCGATAAAGCGTGACATATTTCTTTAGCAATAACAACGAAAAACGCAAACACGCAAATCGTCACACAAATTGTGATAATAACATCAAAACACGCACACGTGCTGCTTAACTACACTCAAATTAGTTGTTTAAATAGTAGCGGAAGACATTCTACGAGGTTTAAAATATGAACTGCATTAAACGAACGATTTTTGGGGTTCATTCGTGATTAACTAAAAACAACGCTCTGAGCGTTGCGCGGGCACGGCGCGTTGAATTTTGCAACGCTCAGAGCGTTGGTCAGGACTTTAAGAGTTAAAGAAGAAACGTTCAGCAAACTAGACACAACAAGTTCTTTGTTTACAACATTTCTCCCTCAAGTCATTTGTAAATGCACGTGTCAACTTCTTGTTGTTTAACTAAGGCTGCTGAGTTTGTCGCTCTTGTGTAGTCAATGTTAAGTTGAAGAATCTTTGGCATGATGATCTACCATTGCACATCAAAGCTTTTTTTTTTTAATGTGGCTTTTCTGCCATTCTGAAACTTGTTGAGTTGGAGTCATGAGATTCAATGTCATTCCCGAGCATTCTATCTGACCCGGAAGTGGATGTCTGGTAGATGGGACTATTGCGTATCATATTTATATAAGAGAATTCGGTTGTATCAGTGTGCTGACATGTAATGGTCACAATGGAAGAATGGCTGCAGTCATTACCAATAAGATGAAAAAAAAAAGAAGATAAGGACTGAGTTCTGAGGCATATAAATGGACAGTACGACACATTTTATAAAGTATTTTTTTCCTTTATATTTGCTTGTACTTGTTTTATTTGCCACTTTTTTTTTTTCATCGCGCCATGTCACATATGTGTGCTGTTAGTTAATTTCTGCTCCATACGATAAAACTGTTCACACCTCGTTTCCACAATAACATCACTGATCCGTATATTAAATATAATTGTGTATATTTTCATCAAGTAGTCATACAATATATTTCACACAGCGCATTATATCAGCTTCTTTCTCCTCTATACTTCAATACTACCTAACTCGAAAGTTACGGGAGCCAAGATGCACACGCGCATGTGCAAAGAAACTTTTGGGTGGCGGAGCTTAGCCTCCATTTTATATGAAAAGCGTCCCACATTCCATCCAACGAAACGTACCCCGGACTGACTCCAAAGTAGCACTGGAGAGTTCTGTTTCGTACTTGCACTGACTTCATTTATCATACCAGATGGCGCTGGTGATCATGTCTCTCCACAGCTACCTGTTATCATTTCTCACTGTCTGGAATTAATTTAAAAAAGAAAAAAAAACTAACATATACTGAATTAATAAAGATATAAATCTGACAAGAAGACAAGTACCATTAAAACCTAATATTTGATCAACCGTAATATATATAGCTACAAGAGGCTGAATTAACGGGGTTAAAGTAGCGCAACTGAAGGAATATGCCTTCACGCTAGGTCAGATGGCCGTCTGTTTAATCTCGCAAGGCTGAAGGCAAAAAATCAAAAATAAAATCAGAAGGGTCACTATAAGAGACTTGTTATTCGCTGATGACGCTGCAGTCGTCACTCAAAGCCAACAGGAGCTTCAGAGCTTGATGAATCGCTTCACCCAAGCATGCAAGGACTTTGACCTCACAGTATGTCTAAAAAAAAAAAAAAAAACAAATGTGCTGAGTCAGGATGTGGGTGCTGCATCAGTTATCACTATCGATAACTATGAATTGGCAGTGTTGCACCGTTTCACATACCTGGGGTCTAACATCAATGACAAACTCTCTCTGGACACAGAAATTGACAGCAACATTGGCAAAGCTGCAGCTACCTTTTCCCGCCTCACATCGCGTGTTTGGGGACACCCCAAACTCACAACGAAGACCAAAGCTGCGATATATAATGCCTGCGTCACCAGAACACTTCTATATGACAGCGAAACATGGACATCCAGATGCTATCTGCGACGCCACCTCAGAGTGGGCAAAATAAGCAGAAGAGCGGAGAAAACGACGAAAAGAACACCAGGAAAATAAGCAGCTGTCACCTCAGGGGCGCATTCCTATAGTCAGTTATGACTGAAGGGCTGTCACCTCAGGGGCGCATTCCTATAGTCAGTTATGACTGAAGGGGCTATTACTATTATTATAAAGTAGCGCAGGTAGACTGGAAAGCAGAACTAGAGGCAGAAACAGAAATAATGAGAACACATGGAAGACCTTGATGGCATGCAGCAGGAAGGCTTGGCGTCTGTTTGTTCAAGGTCTATGCTCATTGGGGAGCTAAATAATGAAACAATAAGGGACTGTGTATGATCTCCTGACACAAAAACAAAATGTTTCTTCACAGAGCTTTCTCTCTATCATATCTTTCTGGTGATACGCATGGCTAGACACAGAGAGAGAGGTTTTTAGACAGATATATACAAATAGATTAGATAGATAGATAGATAGATAGATAGATAGATAGATAGATAGATAGATAGATAGATAGATAGATAGATAGATAGATAGATAGATAGATAGATAGATTAGATAGATAGATAGATTAGACATACATTCAGACAGCCAGAACCACTAGTTCACTTGTCTAATTCACGACAATGTCCAGATGTAGCAGTCAGAGTAAGATAAGGTAGCCTATAGGAGTCGTCAAGCTATAAATAGACAATGAGAGCTGAAGTAAGTTTAAAGTAGAAACGATTTTAGGGTTAGGAAGAGTCAACAGCGGGAATGTTCGCGAATACTCGAGTAAACTGCTAGGTCGAGTTATAAATAGAACGGCATGAATTTGGCCGTGAGCTCATTGGGGCTCAATACAAAATAAGTGATTGGGCTATCTTGCAGTTAGAGGGCAACAGGAAATAGGAGGTTAGTTTTTGCACGAGTAGTTGGAGAAAAGTCAGTGAAGGTAGAACATCTAAGACCAGCAGGACGTGTCTGGCCATAAAGAGGTTTCGTAGAGCAGCGTGTGAAGACTGCCGGCCATAACAGTTTGACCAAGTGAATATTAGTGAAGTTTAAGTATCGTGAAATAGAAGTTCTATATTCTACCAGTCCGTGAGAAGTTTACAAGTAGAACTTTCGTATTAAGAATAGAGCACTTCCTAGAAGTGAGCAGAAATCTAGCAGACGAGAGTTTTTTTTTTTGTGTCTAGTGCAGTAAACTAATGTTATAACCAGGAGACGTCAGAACTTCTACCAGTACATCATGCAGTGGAAATGGTTCACAAGCTTATGATTGTATACACTGGTAACCCTAGACGTGTGTACTTTCTTCTTCTTTGATCCATAACCGCCAACCGTCAAAGCAGTCAGCGGCCATCACGCCTGGTGGCGTCTTGTAGGGCAGCAACAAATTGATTCCACTTTGCTCGGTCGGCGGCCATCCTTCGTACAGTGCCCCAACTATGGTTCATTCTTTGCATCTCAGCTTCCACAGTTCTCCGCCAAGTTGTTTTTGGTTGGCCTCTCTTTCGCTTTCCCTCGGGGGTCCATAGCATAGCTGTTCTTGCGATGGTATCAGGGTCCCTTCTGAGGACATGGCCAACCCAACTCCAGCGTCTGCCAGCTATGATGGTGTGCATGTCCTCCTTGTTACTCCGAATAAGTAGTTCTTGGTTGCTGGTGGTGTTTGGCCAAAAGATTCGGAGAATTTTCCTTAGGCAGATTGTGTGGAAGGAGGACAGTTTCGACATTTCCTTCTCTGTTACTGTCCAACATTCCGCACCATAGAGAAGCACAGAAAGTACGCAGCTCTCATACAGTCTTAATTTGGTGTTTGTGCTGTACTGGGAAGACTTCCAAATGTTGTTGAGAACAGCAAAGGCTGTTCTCGCTTTATTCATTCTGTTGTTAATGTCCTTGCTTGTTCCGCCGTCAGGTTTTACTATGCTTCCTAGGTAAGTAAATGTGTCTGTCTGTTCTAACTTCTGGTTCCTTACTGTTATTGGCTCAGGATTGCCCACATTTAGTGTCATGACCTCTGTCTTCTTCAAATTAATGTTCAGGCCAACTGCTGGCCATACTTATTCAGTCTATCAGTTTTGTCTTGAATGTGTTGGTGTGAATGCGCGAGTAGTGCAATGTCATCTGCATATTCCAAATCTTCCAGTGTAGAAAACGTTGTCCATCTAATTCCTCTTGGACTGCCCTCTGTTGTCTGGCGCATCACCCAATCTATGACTGTCAAAAATAATGTTGTTGATAAGGGGCATCCCTGTCGTACTCCTGTTTTCACTTCGAAAGTTACATTACTCGATCCAACACTGCACGTAAAGTTAGAATAGAGGCTTTTTATAATGGAAACAATGCGGCTGGGAATTCCATAAGCCCTCAGAATTTTCCATAGGCTGTCCCTGTGTATGCTGTCGAAAGCCTTTTCAAAATCTTACTTACTTAGTCGTTCCTCTTCTACCGTGAGGTGTAGAGGTTTGGAAGAGAGAGCGCCAGACTATCCTATCGGCTGTCTTCTTCCTGGCCTGGTTCCATTCTAGTCCTCGGTCCTTCAAAGATTGTCTAATGTTGTCCTCCCCGCGGACTCTGGGTCGTCCTGGAGGTCTGGATCCCTGGCTCTTTGTTTCCCATGCTTGTCGTGGTAGCCGATCTTCTCCCATTCTGCAGACATGGCCAAACCATCTTAGTTGGGACTGTTCTATTTGGGTCTGCAGCGGGTGGGATTTTAGGCCTTGACGTATCGTCTGGTTGCGGACCATGTCTCTTCTTGTTACTTCAACCACCTTCCTCAGATACCTCATTTCTGAGGTTTGAATCTGGCTTTTGTGGGTTGTAGTCATTGCCCATGACTCGCATCCATATGTCAAGACTGGGACATAGGTGGAGCGGTATACAGCCATCTTCGTTTTCTTACCAACCTCTTTCTTGCTGAGGAATCCTCGATTTATGGCCTGATAAAGTCTCCCAGCCGCTGCTTTTCGAGTGGCCAACTCTTCTTTGATGCCCCCCTTTCGGGCTATAATAGCTCCGAGATATTTAAAGTGGTCGACCTGCTCCAGGACCTGTTCTCCCAACTTAATCTGATGTTTTCTTTCTTCTCGTGATATCACCATGGATTTTGTTTTAGAGCTACTTATGACCATCCCTCTCTTCTCCAGCTCTTCCTTCCAGACTTGCAGGTTGGATTGGAGATGTGTCTCTGATTTAGCAATCAGGACAACATCATCAGCAAATGCTAGCTCTGAAATACAGACCTGTCTCATCTTCCAGTACCCCACTGAATACTTTCTTGTTCTCTCCTTACATGCCTTGATGACATCGTCCATGAGGAGTATGAAAAGATAAGGTGACAGGATATCGCCTTGTCTTACACCAGTGGTGGTCCTGAACTCTTCTGACTTATAGTTTGCTGTCCTCACATAATTTCTGCAAGACTTGTAGAAGCTCTGTATAGCATGAATCAGAGGTGCTGGAATGTTCTTCCTTGCCAAACAGTCCCAAAGTTTGCTCCAGGGGACCCTGTCAAACGCCTTTTCCAGATCTATGAAACAAAGATGGATCTCACTCTTGTACTCAAGGGCCTTTTCACTCAGCTGCCTGAGTGTGAAGATTAGGTCTTGAGTACTTCGGTTTGCTCGGAATCCGCACTGGGCTTCATCCAATTGTGGCTCAGCTAGACATCGGAGTCTCTGCTCTAGGATTCTAGAGTAGATTTTACCAGGGACACTGAGAAGGGATATGCCTCTGTGGTTTCCACATTGTCGATTGTCACCCTTTTTGAAAATCGGTGTTATGATGGCAATCTCCCAATCCTTTGGTATGGCCTTGTTGCACCATGCTGCTTGTAGGACACTTAGGAGTAATAGGTCGCCTGATGCTCCCATGTACTTAACCATTTCTGGTGTTATACCATCATGCCCTGCTGCTTTGCCCATCTTGATTTTCTCCAGTGCTGCCTTCAGTTCTTCCATCTTTATGTCATCTTCATCACCATTTGTATCCTCTTCTGTGCTAGTGGTTATCATTTCTGATGCTCTACCTTGCTCACCATCAAGGAGTTCTGAGAAATATTCTTTCCATCTTTCCATTACTTCCTTCGGGGCAGTAAGCAATTTGCCTTGCTTGTCCTTTATAAATTTAAGAAGGCATTGTTTTTCCTTCCTCATGTTCTTTAGGGTCTTATGGAACAATTTCTGGTTTTCTTGCGCATCCTTTTCTAGCTTTTCTCCAAATTCTTCCCAGGACTTCTGTTTTGCTGCTAGCACCTTGTTCTTTGCTTCTGTTCTGAGTATCACATATTCTCTATATTTCTCTATTTGTCCTGCTGTGTTTTTAGCTCCTAAATATTGTTTCCATGCCATTTTCTTCTCTCTTATTTTTTCTTTGACTTCCTCTGTCCACCAAGGTGTCCTCTTTCTCTTGTTCCCAAGTCGGACTTCACCACATGCTTCTGCAGCAGCTGTCTTTATGATGTCCTTGAATTTAAGCCACAGGGTTTCCAAGTCATCAGGTTGTTCTTTTGTGTTTCTCACCGCTGTAGCAATAAGCCCCTGACATCTGGTCTTAATTTCTGGCTCTCTCAGCTTGTAGGTCTTAAGGCTCATTTCTTCCGTTCGTTTACTTGGTTTCTTGCGTGGTGCTGGACAGTTCCTAGGCTGAGCAACTCTTTCAGTTGTTCTTTTGATTGTAAGCAGGTAGTGATCACTTCCAATCTCTGGCCCCCTCCAGACTCTAGCATCCCGGACATATTTGAATGAGCTCCTCCTAACAATGGCATAGTCGATCACTGACTTCTCATTCTTTGTTGGTTCACACCTAGTGTATGCATGTATGCGCTTATGGGGAACTTTGTGTTGGTAATGATCAGATTCTGCTCACTGCAGAATCTGAGGAGTCGCTTTCCATTGTCATTGAGAGTATCTTCTCCATATCTTCCGATAACTCCACCCCATCTAGCATGGTCATTTCCAACTCTGGCATTGAAATCTCCGAGCATGATAATTTCATCTAGGCAGTCATCCACTGTCCTTTGAAGCAGCTCAAAGAATTCTTCCTTGACCTCTGCTCTCTCATCCTCATTTGGCCCATACACTATGACCAGGTTGACTATGGTTTCTCCTTCTTTTAGTTTTACAACCATAATGCGCTCCGAGACAAAGTTCCATCCCTTGATACTATCTTTCTGGTTTTTGGCCACAATGCAACCCACGCCCCCTTTAGCTCTTTCAGATGTGGGTACACCACTGTATAGCAGAGTGTTGCCATCGAGATCCATGACTCCTTGTCCCTTTTTCTTTGTTTCGGTAATAGCGAGGATTTTTAGTTTTGCTTTCCTCATCTCTTCCATCAGCTCCTCTTCTTTCCCATTTATACTTCTTGTGTTCCATGTTCCATAAGTCGTAGTCCGTAGTCCGTTCCAGTTCGTCGCCTTTAGAATCAGTCCGGTTTTCTCTCTTATATTGCTTGTAATCATAGTTTAAGACAAACAGGTGATTGGCCTGTTGTGCCTTTGCATGGTGGAGGGGCTGCCTCCTTACGGCCTCCATGCAGGCCGCCCTCCTCCTTTTTCATCCGGGCTTGGGACCGGCATAGGCGGAGTTCTTTTCAAAATCAACAAAGTTAATGTACAGCTGTCTCTGCCATTCTGAGCACTGCTCTATAATGTTCCTGAGGGCAAATATATGATCTGCACATCTTCTGTTCTTTCTGAAGCCCGCTTGTTCTTTCCTCAGTTTATGGTCAACTGCTTTTGAAATTCTCTGGATGATTATCCTGCCTAGTATTTTGCTGGGAACTGAGAGGAGGGTAATTCCTCTCCAGTTGTTGCAGTCTGCAAGGTCGCCCTTCTTGGGCAATTTGACAATTATTCCTTTACTCCACTCTGTTGGTATTGTCTCAGTTTCCCAGACTTGTGCAAATAGTGGTTCTAATAGTTCTGCTGCTAGTTCAGGGTCTGTCTTGAATAGCTCAGCATTCAGATTGTCGTGACCAGGCGCTTTTCCATTTTTTAGCCCTTTGATAGCTGTGATAATTTCTTCTTTTCGTGGAATGTCTGTATTTACGTCTAAGTCACTTTCAGCCTCAGGAACATTCAGCTGAGTCTCTGGTGGTTCCTTATTCAGTGTTTCTCTGAAGTGCTCTGCCCATCTTGTTTCCTGCCCCTGTGCTGTGGTGATGAGATTTCCTTGCTTGTCTCTTACTAACGTTATGTTGTTTGCACCTCGTTTTCCACTGATAGCTTTAGTTATTTTATAAACTGTGCTTTGTTCATTTCTCAGTACTGCCTCTTCTGCCTGTCTTGCAAGGTCATCCAGAAATGTCCTTTTGTTAGCACGGGTTTGACGTTTTACTTCCTTGTCCAGCTGACTGTACTGTTCACTATATATTGCCTTTAACCTGGGAGACTTAGCTTCTGTTTTCTTTCTTTTCATTTCCTTTCTCTTCGCTATGGTGTTTAGCGTTTCTGGTGTTATCCAGTCTTGGCTCTTTCTTTCCTGGAATCCCAAGCATGACTTGCTGCTTTCTTTGTATATTGTTGAGATGGTGTTGAATTTCTGGTCCACATCGTCGGTCTCTGTTCTTTCCTGGCTTTTGGTAATCAGATATCGTCTCTTTACGTCGACCACAAACGCTTTTCTGGTGAGGGGGTCCTTAAGTTTCGTGATGTTATATCTTTTGTGTTTGACTGCAACTGGTCCAGCAGCTCTGAGTTTCACCTTCAGTCTTGCTACTACTAGGTGATGATCACTTCCCACATCTGCGCCTCTTCTTACTTTCACGTCTTGTAGTGCATGTCTCCATCTGCCATTGATCATTATGTGATCTATCTGGTTTTTGTCTCGTCCGTTTGGTGATTCCCATGTTAACTTGTGCACTTCTTTGTGTTGAAAACGTGTTCCTCCAATGACCAGGTTGTTAATACTGCAGAAGCTTATTAATTTGTCCCCATTCTCATTTACTGTTCCACTGCCGCATTTCCCCATTACTCTTTCGTTATAATTATTGTGTGTTCCAACTTTCGCATTTAGGTCTCCCATTACTATAATAAGATCGTACCTGGGTACAGTTTCCATTTCCTTTTGTACCTGTTGATAGAACTCGTCCTTGATCTCTTCATCGCTGTCATTTGTTGGTGCATAGCATTGTATAATTGTGGTGTTGGTGAATCTCCCTCTCAGTCTTGCTCTTATTAGTCTGTTGTTAATGGGTTTCCATTCCAGTAGAGACCTTTCCATTCCTTTCTTAAGGATAATGGCTACACCTTCGTTGTGCTGACCGTCCTCTCTACCAGAATAAAGTACTGTTTCCCCTGTAGCTGTTTTTATTCTCCCCATCCCTGTCCATCTGCTCTCGCTCATTCCCAGGATATGTAGTTTGTAATTCCTCATCTCTGCTGTGATCTGTCTCAGCTTTCCTGCCTCATTCATAGTTCTGACATTCCAAAAACCAATTCTGGTTTCGTGTTTTGCGGTCTGGGCATCCGTTTTCATGCCAGTGGCTTCCTTTCGGCTTTCACCACTGTCAGTCATACGAGCCTGAGACTCCGGATGTCCGTCCCGCATCAAAGTATTTTCATTTATTGCTGTTTCCGTAACGTGTGTGATTTTTTACACAGACAGGGGTGTCGGCCCTGTGCTAAAACCCCCAACCTGGAGGACCAGGGTACCAGCTTTTGTCTGACCCCTACCCACGCAGACCAGTCCAGCATGGTTGAACCTACCAGGAGTAAAACTCCCACTGGCATAGCTCTGGGGATTGTCAGGGAGACGTGTGTACGGGTCACCTATATTGGACAATGTGCACGCTGATTTTATGACGTATGAATGTCTACATGTTTGCACCAGCCAACCCTGGTAATTGAACTGTTTCAAGAATTTCATCAAGTTGAAAATAAACGTTTGGATTTATTTATGAAACCAGAGTCTTGCACCAGTGTTATTTGCTGAACCAGTATACGTGTCATTATGACTAACAAGAAGTGTGACGTCCATAGATATAGAACAAGACCGTCTCATTACAACAACCATTACCCAGTAGCCTTTATCCTAGAACCTGTGGCCAAGTGAATACACCACTAGATCACGAGCTTACTACCTAGCCCTTCCAAGTTAACATCTAGAGCGGTAGCTTGTCCCACGAAGAGGCCTCACTTCTGTAACAGCAGTAGAGCAAAGAAGACAGAATCATACGGTGCCATCCATCAACCACAAACCCATTACCACCCCCACACTGTCGCACATATATGGAAACTTAACAGTGACTCTTGATTTATAAACTGATGGACACTGAAACAGGTTCTGTACAAGGTGGAGGAGAGAGGTTTAAAGCAACTGTGGTGTTGTTAATCCTGTCTTTATTGTGTTTTTTTATCCTTCATTGTCAATGTTACTTCCTAAATAGCTAAAAGTGTGCACCTGTCTAACAACTGATCTTTCACCTTGATGGAATTACCACAGGTAGTTTCCCTAGCACTGAGAAACTATCCTGTGATTATGTTATAGACATAGAGATAGAGAAGTGTTCATACATCATGGTTCACAAAATAATGTCTAGGGACACTAACAATGTTGGGACAGCACCTGTCTAACAATTGATCTTTCACTTGATGGGATTACCACAGGTAGTTTCCCTAGCACTGAGAAAACTATCCTGTGATTATGTTATAGGCATAGAGATAGAAAAGTGTTCATACATCATGGTTCACAAAATAATGTCTAGGGACACTAACAATGTTAGGACAGCACATTAAATCATGTCAAAACACCCAACAAGAGTATCAGGCCACAAGGGATCGTTTTGTCCGGTAATTATTATTTGGCTGATATAAAAGAAAAATCAAATTAATTTGTACTTGTACAGTCGCCTGTGTCTACTGCTAGTTTTGTGTCTCTTTATGTTTGTCATGTTGTTTTTATGACAGCAGACGTTGGTTATTATGAAATTTAAGGGAAGATCGTTTAGTTGTTTGTCAAAATCAATATCTTCTTGTTGTTTGTTGAAATCAATATCCTCTAGGTGTTTGTTGAAATCAATATTTTCCAGTTGTTTGTTGAAATCCATATACTCTAGGTGTCTGTGAAATCAATATTTTCCTGTTGTTTGTTAAAATCAATATTCTCCAGTTGTTTGTTAAAATCAATATTCTCCAGTTTGTTAAAATCAATATTCTCCAGTTGTTTGTTAAAATCTATATTCTCCAGTTGTTTGTTAAAATCAATATTCTCCAGTTGTATGTTAAAATCAATATTCTCCAGCTGTTTGTTAAAATCAATTTTCTCCAGTTGTATGTTAAAATCAATATTCTCCAGTTGTTTGTTGAAATCATTATCTTTTTATAAATATGCTTCTACGGTTTGTATGTCATAGTCTATAATTGCTCACCAATGTTTTTTGGTTAATTATTAAACTGATTATTTAGTTGAATGGTGTCAGATGCATGAGACAGATCAAACAAATATAAGGTAACAGAGACAAGAAAAATATATATGGACAACTTTAGGACACATCAAACAAGTCTCAGCTGAGACAAGAAAAATATATATGGACAACTTTAGGACACATCAAACAAGTCTCAGCTGAGACAAGAAAATATAAATTGACAACTTTAGGACACATCAGACAAGTGTAAGCCAATAGAGACATGAAAAAATATAAATTGACAACTTTAGGACACATCAGACAAGTCTAAGCCAATAGAGACAAGAAAAAAATATAAATGGACAACTTTAGGACACATCAAACAAGTGTCAGCTAACAGAGACAAGACAAGTGTATACTGGACAAATTCAGGGCATAAAATCAATGTAATGCCCCAGATAAAAAGAAAAACTACAGCATAGAAATAAGCTTAAATGAGCTGAGAACAGTTAAGTGTTGAGATAATCAACAACATATATCGCCCTGAGAAAGCTGTCAAGAATTATTCTGATGATGAAGGAAATAAGCTTTCATAATAATACATTGCCTATGGGAATAGGTTTTAATACATTTCCTATGGGAAGAGGTATTAACACATTTCCTATAAGAACTTTTTGGAATAGCTATTGATTGGGTTATGAGAAACTATACCCACAATGAACAATTGGGTATAAAATGGACAAATGGAAAATTCCTGGGGGACCTGGATTTCGCAGATGATGTAGCATTCTTAAGTTCAACACCAAGACAATCCCAAGAAGCAATAAATAATTTGTGTCATCTCTCGGTTAAAATAGGTCTCCAAATAAATGCCTCCAAAACTAAAGCTATGAACTTTTCTAATGAGACCTTTGATATCATCTTGAACGGGGAAAAACTACAGAAAGTTGAAAGTTTCAATTATTTAGGCAGTAAAATGACTCAGGATGGTGACACAACAAGAGAAATCCATACTAGAATTGCTTTGGCAGCTAGCGCCTTCAATAGATTATCTAACATTTGGAAATTACGATCATTGAATATACATACCAAGCTTCGTCTGTTTAATTCAAATGTTATCTCAGTGTTTAACATACGGCTGTGAGAGTTGGAAAATAACAAAATCATTGGAGAACAAGCTGAATACATTCGAGAACAAATGTCTTAGAAAACTCATGAACATCAGTTGGAAAGAATTCAAGACTAATCGACAAATAAGAGAAGACTCTAGGCAGAAATATGTCTCCGACTGTATAAGGAAAAGACGATGGTCATATATCGGTCATGTCCTACGAATGCAAAACAACAGAATACCACTACAGGCGCTCACTTGGGTTCCTGAGGGTAAGAGGAAAAAAGGAAGACCAAAAGAAACACTCAGAAGAACAATAATAAGAGAAGGAAGAACGTTGGGCCTAAATAATGTGCAAGAGCTAAGAGGAGTGGCGTCACAACGAACAACCTGGAGAGCACTGGTTTCTGCCTTATGCGCCGTGTTTGGTGCTTAAAGAATTTATTATTATTATTATTATAAGAAGAGGTTTTAGTACATTTCCTATGGGAAGAGGTATTAACACATTTCCTATGGGAAGCAGGTTATCTGCCAGCTTGACTTCCAGTCTAACACAGTAAAAGTGTCCCCACAAATCCATACATGCCACATGCTATGGTTTACCCATAATCTGTACAAGGTGTTTGTGTTTTCAGATGTGTACACCCTGTACATAATTTATGTACAGGTTTTCTAACCCATTCCCCTTATTACCGTGTCTCAGAGTTCTTTTATAAGGTGCTGTTAGTGATAATTAAACACAGAAATATACTAAATGATGACACCATCACATTATTTTTACAGTGTAAAATAAACTCAGACATTTATTGTTTGGGTTTTAAAATAAGTGAAGACCTGCTTTAAAAGGCAAAGTCCCCGTGCCTCATTTATAATGCAGCCCACTGTAATTGAAAATATTTTTACACGAATTAACTCTTTTGATATTTTTTTTTCTTCAGTCTTTGTACAGGTTTTGCGGGTCTTTGTACAGGGTTTTAGATTTTTTGTACAGGTTTTTCATCTCCGAGGTGTGGCATGTATGCAAATCAGTCCTGGGACATGTGAGTTAGCTCTCCTAACAAATTGACGCAAGCAAGGTAAGTGGAAATGAACTTGCCTTAAGATAAATGGAACAAATAGATCACAAGAGTGACAGCTATTATTATTTAGTATTTTTTGTGGCATGTAAACTGATAAACTGTTTCATTGGTGAAAGAAAATTTTGGTTGTAAATTCTGAGAGGCTAGGGCAGATCAGATATAGGGACAATGTTTGTGTCATATATATGTATATACCAATCTCTTGGGCTTTATTTCTCCAGATGAAACAACATTTGTCACACACACATCCCACATAAATTTACGGCACAAACATTCCACAGAAATAACAACACAAGATGAAATAATTGTTTAAATTGTAATACATTCTGGCAGAGTAGCCCACTCTTACATTCTATCTTCTCTTCTTTATACTTATGCAAATGAGAGCAAACAAATTCAGATATGACCATTCAGCACCCAGCCTCTCATTTGCATATTTATGAAGCAAGCAATCACATGAACAAAGTCAATAATCTAACATACTGCGAAATAAATAATGTTAATGAGAATAATTATAGTAATAACAATAATAACATGAATAAGAAAGAAAATGTTGGATATGTCGTTCATAATTATCATTTACATCATCAAGATTATATAATTTATTTTACAACTAAAATTTAATATTAAAAAAAACCAAAACAATCAATTGCACTGATAATTGCCACCATTATTCTATACCATTATCAAAGTAATAATGCAGCATGGTCAACCAACATCATGATATACAAGCAAACAAGTAAGGACATATGTACTTGGACAACCAAATGACCATGTGGGTCCACAATGGAAGATCATCTTCTGAGATGTGCAACATGATGAATAAGTAGCTAAAGACTTTTATATACGGGTGCTTGTGCAGGACAACCAGACAATGACAGTAGTATGACAAGATCACTAATGTGGAACTGATGACAACTACCAGACAAATGAGAGTAGTATGACAAGATCAATAATGTGGAACTGATGACAACTACCAGACAAATGAGAGTAGTATGACAAGATCACTAATGTGGAACTGATGACAACTACCAGACAAATGAGAGTAGTATGACAAGATCACTAATGTGGAACTGATGACAACTACCAGACAAATGAGAGTAGTATGACAAGATCACTAATGTGGAACTGATGACAACTACCAGACAAATGAGAGTAGTATGACAAGATCACTAATGTGGAACTGATGACAGCTACCAGACAAATGAGAGTAGTATGACAAGATCACTAATGTGGAACTGATGACAACTACCAGACAAATGAGAGTAGTATGACAAGATCAATAATGTGGAACTGATGACAACTACCAGACAAATGAGAGTAGTATGACAAGATCACTAATGTGGAACTGATGACAGCTACCAGACAAATGACAGTAGTATGACAAGATCACTAATGTGGAACTGATGACAGCTACCAGACAAATGAGAGTAGTATGACAAGATCACTAATGTGGAACTGATGACAACTACCAGACAAATGAGAGTAGTATGACAAGATCACTAATGTGGAACTGATGACAGCTACCAGACAAATGAGAGTAGTATGACAAGATCACTAATGTGGAACTGATGACAGCTACCAGACAAATGAGAGTAGTATGACAAGATCACTAATGTGGAACTGATGACAGCTACCAGACAAATGAGAGTAGTATGACAAGATCACTAATGTGGAACTGATGACAGCTACCAGACAAATGAGAGTAGTATGACAAGATCACTAATGTGGAACTGATGACAGCTACCAGACAAATGAGAGTAGTATGACAAGATCACTAATGTGGAACTGATGACAGCTACCAGACAAATGAGAGTAGTATGACAAGATCACTAATGTGGAACTGATGACAACTACCAGACAAATGAGAGTAGTATGACAAGATCACTAATGTGGAACTGATGACAACTACCAGACAAATGAGAGTAGTATGACAAGATCACTAATGTGGAACTGATGACAACTACCAGACAAATGAGAGTAGTATGACAAGATCACTAATGTGGAACTGATGACAACTACCAGACAAATGAGAGTAGTATGACAAGATCACTAATGTGGAACTGATGACAACTACCAGACAAATGAGAGTAGTATGACAAGATCACTAATGTGGAACTGATGACAACTACCAGACAAATGAGAGTAGTATGACAAGATCACTAATGTGGAACTGATGACAACTACCAGACAAATGAGAGTAGTATGACAAGATCACTAATGTGGAACTGATGACAACTACCAGACAAATGAGAGTAGTATGACAAGATCACTAATGTGGAACTGATGACAACTACCAGACAAATGAGAGTAGTATGACAAGATCACTAATGTGGAACTGATGACAACTACCAGACAAATGAGAGTAGTATGACAAGATCACTAATGTGGAACTGATGACAACTACCAGACAAATGAGAGTAGTATGACAAGATCACTAATGTGGAACTGATGACAACTACCAGACAAATGAGAGTAGTATGACAAGATCACTAATGTGGAACTGATGACAACTACCAGACAATTGAGAGTAGTATGACAAGATCACTAATGTGGAACTGATGACAACTACCAGACAAATGAGAGTAGTATGACAAGATCACTAATGTGGAACTGATGACAACTACCAGACAAATGAGAGTAGTATGACAAGATCACTAATGTGGAACTGATGACAACTACCAGACAAATGAGAGTAGTATGACAAGATCACTAATGTGGAACTGATGACAACTACCAGACAAATGAGAGTAGTATGACAAGATCACTAATGTGGAACTGATGACAACTACCAGACAAATGAGAGTAGTATGACAAGATCACTAATGTGGAACTGATGACAACTACCAGACAAATGAGAGTAGTATGACAAGATCACTAATGTGGAACTGATGACAACTACCAGACAAATGAGAGTAGTATGACAAGATCACTAATGTGGAAGTGATGACAACTACCAGACAAATGAGAGTAGTATGACAAGATCACTAATGTGGAACTGATGACAACTACCAGACAAATGAGAGTAGTATGACAAGATCACTAATGTGGAACTGATGACAACTACCAGACAAATGAGAGTAGTATGACAAGATCACTAATGTGGAACTGATGACAACTACCAGACAAATGAGAGTAGTATGACAAGATCACTAATGTGGAACTGATGACAACTACCAGACAAATGAGAGTAGTATGACAAGATCACTAATGTGGAACTGATGACAACTACCAGACAAATGAGAGTAGTATGACAAGATCACTAATGTGGAACTGATGACAACTACCAGACAAATGAGAGTAGTATGACAAGATCACTAATGTGGAACTGATGACAACTACCAGACAAATGAGAGTAGTATGACAAGATCACTAATGTGGAACTGATGACAACTACCAGACAAATGAGAGTAGTATGACAAGATCACTAATGTGGAACTGATGACAACTACCAGACAAATGAGAGTAGTATGACAAGATCACTAATGTGGAACTGATGACAACTACCAGACAAATGAGAGTAGTATGACAAGATCACTAATGTGGAACTGATGACAACTACCAGACAAATGAGAGTAGTATGACAAGATCACTAATGTGGAACTGATGACAACTACCAGACAAATGAGAGTAGTATGACAAGATCACTAATGTGGAACTGATGACAACTACCAGACAATGAGAGTAGTATGACAAGATCAATAATGTGGAACTGATGACAACTACCAGACAAATGAGAGTAGTATGACAAGATCACTAATGTGGAACTGATGACAACTACCAGACAAATGAGAGTAGTATGACAAGATCACTAATGTGGAACTGATGACAACTACCAGACAAATGAGAGTAGTGTGACAAGATCACTAATGTGGAACTGATGACAACTACCAGACAAATGAGAGTAGTATGACAAGATCACTAATGTGGAACTGATGACAACTACCAGACAAATGAGAGTAGTATGACAAGATCAATAATGTGGAACTGATGACAACTACCAGACAAATGAGAGTAGTATGACAAGATCACTAATGTGGAACTGATGACAACTACCAGACAAATGAGAGTAGTATGACAAGATCACTAATGTGGAACTGATGACAACTACCAGACAAATAAATCAGTTGGAGACAAGATCACGGACTAAGATTTGGACACAGAGACAACTAGGCAGACAAAGGGGAGGAAAGAAGATATGGAAAAGCATTTGTTGGGAGAAGACATGAAGGTCTAATGTGAAAGTGTTCTAGGAACACCTGAGACAAAGTGTGAATGTGTTCTAGGTCTATAATCTGAACATAGACAGGAGATTTGGTCTAGTGAGAATGTGTTCTAGGAATCTGACATAGAAGATGGTCTAGTGTGAATGTGTTCTAGGTCTATAATCAGACATAGACAGAAGGTCTAGTGTGAAATGTGTTCATGGAGGATCTAGGTCTATGATGTGACATATGACAGGATGGTCTAGTGTGAATGTGTTCTAGGTCTATAATCTGACATAGACAGGATGGTCTAATGTGAAAGTGTTCTAGGTCTATGATGTGACATATGACAGGATGGTCTAGTGTGAATGTGTTCTAGGTCTATAATCTGACATAGACAGGATGGTCTAGTGTGAATGTGTTCTAGGTCTATAATCTGACATAGACAGGATGGTCTAGTGTGAATGTGTTCTAGGTCTATAATCTGACATAGACAGGATGGTCTAGTGTGAATGTGTTCTAGGTCTATAATCTGACATAGACAGGATGGTCTAGTGTGAATGTGTTCTAGGTCTATAATCTGACATAGACAGGATGGTCTAGTGTGAATGTGTTCTAGGTCTATGATCTGACATAAGACAGGATGGTCTAGTGTGAATGTGTTCTAGGTCTATAATCTGACATAGACAGGATGGTCTAGTGTGAATGTGTTCTAGGTCTATAATCTGACATAGACAGGATGGTCTAGTGTGAATGTGTTCTAGGTCTATAATCTGACATAGACAGGATGGTCTAGTGTGAATGTGTTCTAGGTCTATAATCTGACATAGACAGGATGGTCTAGTGTGAATGTGTTCTAGGTCTATAATCTGACATAGACAGGATGGTCTAGTGTGAATGTTTTCTAGGTCTACGATCTGACATAAGACAGGATGGTCCAGTGTGAATGAGTTCTAGGTCTATAATCTGACATAGACAGGATGGTCTAGTGTGAATGTGTTCTAGGTCTATAATCTGACATAGACAGGATGGTCTAGTGTGAATGTGTTCTAGGTCTATGATCTGACATAAGACAGGATGGTCTAGTGTGAATGTGTTCTAGGTCTATAATCTGACATAGACAGGATGGTCTAGTGTGAATGTGTTCTAGGTCTATAATCTGACATAGACAGGATGGTCTAGTGTGAATGTGTTCTAGGTCTATAATCTGACATAGACAGGATGGTCTAGTGTGAATGTGTTCTAGGTCTATAATCTGACATAAGTGATTAGTGTGAATGTGTTCTAGGTCTATAATCTGACATAGACAAGTTGGTCTAGTGTGAATGTGTTCTAGGTCTATAATCTGACATAGACAGGATGGTCTAGTGTGAATGTTTTCTAGGTCTACGATCTGACATAAGACAGGATGGTCCAGTGTGAATGAGTTCTAGGTCTATGATCTGACATAAGACAGGATGGTCCAGTGTGAATGAGTTATAGGTCTATGATCTGACATAAGACAGGATGGTCTAGTGTGAATGTGTTCTAGGTCTATGATCTGACATAAGACAGGATGGTCTAGTGTGAATGTGTTCTAGGTCTATGATCTGACATAAGACAGGATGGTCCAGTGTGAATGAGTTCTAGGTCTATGATCTGACATAAGACAGGATGGTCCAGTGTGAATGTTCCAGGCCTATAATCTGATGAGAGCTTAGGGAAAAGGGATATAAAGAAGTTGTTCTTGTGCACATGACAAATGACAGACCACCTGAATGTGATAATAACAAACACTATCTGTTTTCATAAGTCAATTTACTTAAGGATGAGACATTAACTTATTCACATACATACAGAACATACTCATGAAACAAACACACCAGGCTGTATGCATGACTGGAATCAGGCCACTTATTCTCGTAGTTCAGTCAGCTATCAACAAGGTCAGCATTTTTGTGCCATGAGATGTCAGCACAGGTTTAGTCGCAGGGACTGCAGTAAAACCACTTTAGGGAAGACAACTATGACAATATGTCAGCACTGCTGATGTACAAGAACAAAGGTTGAAGGGTTATTCATCTTTAGACATGTGATCTAATATAACCAGTGAACCTTGTGTCAAAGCTGAATGGGGTATACCTCACTAATACAAACAAAACTTCTACTAAAAACACACAAAAACAATATCGTAAGTTTTTTAAACAAATAATATAAACAATATAAAATGGACAGTTTTATACAGGCTAGAGTACAAAGTAGTGGAGCTTATAAACAACAGGTCACTATTTGATATTCTTTGATGTCAGCCTGTATTTTATTTGTGTCTACTTCAAACTGTCCATTATATACTGTCATGTTTGTCATAGTGTTGCTATAGTCCCCTCTCTGCTTTTATATACTGTGTCAATCATGTTTCAAGTAATTATTCTTTTAAAATAATACCTGTGTTTAGTTAAATAAAAAAATGTGTCTTACAGGACAAAAGACAACAACAATTATCTATATAGTTGCCACAAGGCCTTCATCAAGAACAAAAAAGGGGACAGCAAAGTAAGAGACATAAGAAAATAAATACAAAAAATATCGCTCTCATATCAAAAGTATATATATAGTTCATTCCTGTTCCTGACCAAAGCCTTCTGGCCACACAGTAGCCAACTTTCTTTGTCTTTTGTCCTAGTAAGACATATGACCTTTTTTCTATAGACCCACCAATCACCATGCTATACTGCAGTCCTCATTGTCTTCAAAATAATAGGCATACAACAATCCAACCTGAGTCACTTCAAACAGCAACTTACAAAGTTTGATTCCATGCATTCACAAGAAATAGTTCTCTGACTTTTGCCATTTCTTGCTTTGTCACCATTCTAGGCTAGTGAAATAGTGTTCACTTCTGATTTTTCTTGCTTTGTCACTATTCTAGGCTAGTGAGATAGTGTTCACTTTTGTCTTTTCTTGCGTCAGATAATTATGTATCTTGTCTTGGTGAGATAACTATTTGAATGTTTGTGTCTTTCTTTCAAGAGATAATTATTCACATACCCTTGACATGGTGAGAGAGATATCTCACTTGCCATTGTGAGATAACAATTTTAATGCTTATGTCCTTCGTTCAAGAGATAATTATTCACGTACCCTTGACATGGTGAGAGAAATATCTCACTTGTCTTGGTGAGATAATATTTATTATTTTTTGGTCAAGGTTAGATAATACCCACTTTGTCTTTACTTAGCGAGTCATGACTTTAGACCTATGGTCAAGGTTAGATAGTACCCACTTTGTCTTTAATTGGCGAGTCATGACTTTAGACCTATGGTCAAGGTTAGATAGTACCCACTTTGTCTTTACTTGGCGAGTCATGACTTTAGACCTATGGTCAAGGTTAGATAGTACCCACTTTGTCTTTAATTGATGAGTCATGACTTTAGACCTATGGTGAAGGTTAGATAGTACCCACTTTGTCTTTACTTGGCGAGTCATGACTTTAGACCTGTGGTCAAGGTTAGATAGTACCCACTTTGTCTTTACTTGGTGAGTCATTACTTTAGACTTATCGGGAACTCTACTGACAACAGTAATGACTTCTTGAACATGTATGCAGTTAACCTTGTTTACTCCATTTTTTAAAATGATAGAGATTCCAGTGTTTTAGACCTTGTACTTTGTAAGAAAGAAACAAATGACTGTAATCACTCACACCAAACACACTTTTAAATAACTAATTAATTTTTTGGCATCTGTAAAAGTGATGTACACTTTGTTTATGATACATTCTCAGATAATGTGACTTATGATATCATTATGTTTTACAGAGATACATTTATATCACACAACAGAAGTCATCCGAAGACCTTGCTATCAATAAAACATTTATTAAGACCTGACTGCACCATCAGATAATCGCAGGTAACGTGCCACACATGTTAATTTCTGGGAAGAGCCAGATGAAAGATTGGTATCTTCAATCATTTGGTCAGACCCAAAAAAAAAAAAAAATCACATTACTTACAATTTTCTAACTCATTACCATAATTTTTAAAATCATGTTTGGCACTTACTACTGTTTCACAGCAGACAAACCACATTTTACAAATAATTTTGTTTTTAAAAACTCCTTTGAAACAGATATAATTGCAAATATGGTCACCCACTACAGGGAAGACATGACACACTGGAGTCATCTATGTTTTGATAATTGCAGGAGTCAACCCAAATAGTGTACAGTGGTGAGACCTCACTCTAAGTGGGGTCAACCAGATTAGTGTACAGTGGTGAGACCTCACTCTGAGTGGGGTCAACCAGACTAGTGTACAGTGGTGAGACCTCACTCTGAGTGGGGTCAACCAGACTAGTGTACAGTTGTGAGACCTCACTCAGTGTGGGGTCAACCAGACTAGTGTACAGTGGTGAGACCTCACTCTGTGTGGGGTCAACCAGACTAGTGTACAGTGGTGAGACCTCACTCAGTGTGGGGTCAACCAGACTAGTGTACAGTGGTGAGACCTCACTCAGTGTGGGGTCAACCAGACTAGTGTACAGTGGTCAGACCTCACTCTGAGTGGGGTCAACCAGACTAGTGTACAGTGGTGAGACCTCACTCTGTGTGGGGTCAACCAGACTAGTTTACAGTGGTGAGACCTCACTCTGTGTGGGGTCAACCAGACTAGTGTACAGTGGTGAGACCTCACTCAGTGTGGGGTCAACCAGACTAGTGTACAGTGGTGAGACCTCACTCTGTGTGGGGTCAACCAGACTAGTGTACAGTGGTGAGACCTCACTCAGTGTGGGGTCAACCAGACTAGTGTACAGTGGTGAGACCTCACTCTGTGTGGGGTCAACCAGACTAGTGTACAGTGGTGAGACCTCACTCTGTGTGGGGTCAACCAGACTAGTGTACAGTGGTGAGACCTCACTCTGTGTGGGGTCAACCAGACTAGTGTACAGTGGTGAGACCTCACTCTGTGTGGGGTCAACCAGACTAGTGTACAGTGGTGAGACCTCACTCTGTGTGGGGTCAACCAGACTAGTGTACAGTGGTGAGACCTCACTCTGTGTGGGGTCAACCAGACTAGTGTACAGTGGTGAGACCTCACTCTGTGTGGGGTCAACCAGACTAGTGTACAGTGGTGAGACCTCACTCTGTGTGGGGTCAACCAGACTAGTGTACAGTGGTGAGACCTCACTCTGTGTGGGGTCAACCAGACTAGTGTACAGTGGTGAGACCTCACTCTGTGTGGGGTCAACCAGACTAGTGTACAGTGGTGAGACCTCACTCTGTGTGGGGTCAACCAGACTAGTGTACAGTGGTGAGACCTCACTCTGTGTGGGGTCAACCAGACTAGTGTACAGTGGTGAGACCTCACTCTGTGTGGGGTCAACCAGACTAGTGTACAGTGGTGAGACCTCACTCTGTGTGGGGTCAACCAGACTAGTGTACAGTGGTGAGACCTCACTCTGTGTGGGGTCAACCAGACTAGTGTACAGTGGTGAGACCTCACTCTGTGTGGGGTCAACCAGACTAGTGTACAGTGGTGAGACCTCACTCTGTGTGGGGTCAACCAGACTAGTGTACAATGGTGAGACCTCACTCTGTGTGGGGTCAACCAGACTAGTGTACGATGGTGAGACCTCACCCAGTGCGGAGTCAACCAGACTAGTGTACCGTGGTTAGACCTCTCCGGGTGTGGGGGAAACCAGACTAGTGTACAGTGGTGAGACCTCACTCTGTGTGGGGTCAACCAGACTAGTGTACAGTGGTGAGACCTCACTCTGTGTGGGGTCAACCAGACTAGTGTACAGTGGTGAGACCTCACTCAGTGTGGGGTCAACCAGACTAGTGTACAGTGGTGAGACCTCACTCAGTGTGGGGTCAACCAGACTAGTGTACAGTGGTGAGACCTCACTCTGTGTGGGGTCAACCAGACTAGTGTACAGTGGTGAGACCTCACTCTGTGTGGGGTCAACCAGACTAGTGTACAGTGGTGAGACCTCACTCTGTGTGGGGTCAACCAGACTAGTGTACAGTGGTGAGACCTCACTCAGTGTGGGGTCAACCAGACTAGTGAACAGTGGTGAGACCTCACTCTGTGTGGGGTCAACCAGACTAGTGTACAGTGGTGAGACCTCACTCTGTGTGGGGTCAACCAGACTAGTGTACAGTGGTGAGACCTCACTCTGTGTGGGGTCAACCAGACTAGTGTACAGTGGTGAGACCTCACTCTGTGTGGGGTCAACCAGACTAGTGTACAGTGGTGAGACCTCACTCTGTGTGGGGTTACCAGACTAGTGTACAGTGGTGAGACCTCACTCTGTGTGGGGTCAACCAGACTAGTGTACAGTGGTGAGACCTCACTCTGTGTGGGGTCAACCAGACTAGTGTACAGTGGTGAGACCTCACTCTGTGTGGGGTCAACCAGACTAGGTACAGTGGTGAGACCTCACTCAGTGTGGGGTCAACCAGACTAGTGTACAGTGGTCAGACCTCACTCTGAGAGAGGTTAATCCAACTAGTGTACAGTTTTGAGACCTCACTTTGAGAGAGGTCAAGCAGACTAGTGTGCAGTGGTGAGATACCACTTTGAGAGCACCACATATTGCTCCCAGTGGTCTGTGACAGACAAAATAAAACAGAGGGAGCCCAGCTGGTGTAATGCTTACCACACTGCACTGGCAATCGGGTGATCTAGGTTCGAGCTGTGGCGAGGATATTTGAAGCAGTGTCGTTGACCGGGACATGGGACTGGAATAATTCAAGCCCTGGCAAGAACATTTGAGAGAGTGTCATCGACCTGGGACTGGAATAACCTGTACGGCTCCTGAGCCGACCCAGCTCTAATGAGTACCTCCGAAATCGGCGAGTATCTGCGTGAATGGTGAGAGGACACCTGTCATTGTACAGGGAAAAAAGTGATACGTAAAATCAGTCTCAGGTTAGACATATTAACCGGAGATTTCGCCTCGAGTAATAGCGAGCGTACAATATAAAAAATAAAAAGGGACCACTACTCCCAGTTGACATATTATCAGAGGTGACTGTGGTCAGGTAAAACAAAGTGCTACATAAACCACATTTGCCAGAGCACAGAATGGGCTGTGGTGTAGACTAACTAAACAACTAATGTATAATCATTATGGGCTGTGGTGTAGACTAACTAAGCAACTCATGTATAATCATCATTATGGGCTGTGGTGTAGACTAACTAAACAACTCATGTATAATCATCATTATGGGCTGTGGTGTAGACTAACTAAACAACTCATGTATAATCATCATTATGGGCTGTGGTGTAGACTAACTAAACAACTCATGTATAATCATCATTATGGGCTGTGGTGTAGACTAACTAAACAACTCATGTATAATCATCATTATGGGCTGTGGTGTAGACTAACTAAACAACTCATGTATAATCATCATTATGGGCTGTGGTGTAGACTAACTAAACAACTCATGTATAATCATCATTATGGGCTGTGGTGTAGACTAACTAAACAACTCATGTATAATCATCATTATGGGCTGTGGTGTAGACTAACTAAGCAACTCATGTATAACCATCATTATGGGCTGTGGTGTAGACTAACTAAACAACTAATGTATAATCATCATTATGGGCTGTGGTGTAGACTAACTAAACAACTCATGTATAACCATCATCATGGGCTGTGGTGTAGACTAACTAAACAACTAATGTATAATCATCATTATGGGCTGTGGTGTAGACTAACTAAACAACTCATGTATAATGATCATTATGGGCTGTGGTGTAGACTAACTAAACAACTAATGTGTAATCATCATTATGGGCTGTGGTGTAGACTGACTAAACAACTCATGTATAACCATCATCATGGGCTGTGGTGTAGACTAACTAAACAACTCATGTATAACCATCATCATCAGGTTCCTCGTCACACCAAATAGAACATAGAACCACCACAGTAGCTGGTGGCCCCCTGTAGGAAGCCAGAACAAAACATTGACATGCTCTTGTAGTGGGAGTAGCACTTTATTTGACATGAGGTTGCCATGGACAACCTCATATTAGTCACCTTGTATGAAATGTCTAAGGGAGCAGTACATCACGTACAAAGACTGTCTTGATCTGTCTGATAAGCCTTGCCTGAACTAGACAGGGGCTAACTGATGTATGTATCTATGTATGTAGTACAGTTGTATAGAAATATAAAACATATATATAAGGTATCTGGTATGACTGATGATACATCACAGATATTTTGTGTGGTATGTGTGATATGTATGCATGGTATGTGTGTGCAACTGGGCTGTTTGTAATGCATGTATGTATACAAAATACACACTATATTATGTTTGTTTAGTGTGTATGGAGTGAGTTAGTGATACCTGCGATGATACATTTGACCTATTTTCAACATCAGAAACTGATTAAAATATAATCAGACAAAATGGTGGGGGAAGGTAATTTCGATGTGTTACTATGTAGACACTATGACCTGTGTATCAAAGATTTATGACACAATCCAGACACTGAAGAAATTCTGTCTTTAGGAAACATCCAACCTGAGAAAATGTTCAAATGTGACAGTTGCATCTACCTGAGCTTAGTGATAAAAGCAGCTTTGCTGACTTCTCATGTAAGCCCTGTACTAGTAAACACAACACAGCCATTCTGATCACACTGTTTACAGAGTGATAAATCTTAGCCCATCTTTTATATTTGATAAACAAGTCCAATGTAGAGATCACAATAACAACACTGTTAAATGTTTACTATTGGTGTATGCCTAGTCAACGGACATGTCATCACATTAGATAGATGATAACTGCAGTCCAGGTGAAGGGCAAAGACAAAATAGTGTCTGTTTAATAGATGGCAAGGACAGACATTTTGTTGACATAAAAAATCTCTGATCAGATCAAGTACCATCACCACTTTCAAGACTGGTTGCATCAGATCTCCAACCTTTTCTGTCTGGGACTGGCTTTTTTCTGTTTACCTCTTAATGTCTATAATCTCACTTCTAATGCTTTCATCCTCTATCTATGCTTGCCTTTATTATTTACTAATGTTATTGTTGTCAACAAAGTTTTATGTCTTGTCTCACAGAGAATATTTCAACTTTTATCTCTGTCCCTTTTCCCCAATTCCAACTTCCTGAAACGTCTGCATTTATTTTTACCTGTTGAAGCTTCACGTTTGTATATTTCCATATGTTACAGCATTTATTTATTTTTACCTGTTGAAGCTTCAAGTTTGTATATATCCATATGTTATCTTCTTCTTCTTCTTCTTCCGTCCTTAGCCAAAGACCGACCAAGCAGTCAGAGGCCATCACGCCTTGTGGCGTCTTTTACCTGTTGAAGCTTCAAATAGATCCATCTTGTATCAGCCCATTGGGCATCCATATGTTATAGCCTTTATTTATTTCATCCAGCTGCTTGTTTATTGTCTATGCTTCTGCATCATACATTACTGATGAGAATATACATACAGTACTGATGAAAATATACAACACCTGATAACTTTGATTATAAGTTTTAAAATAATATGTTTACCTGGGCACATGATCAAATAAAAACCACAGTTTTGTATATCTATCTATGACAGACAGACATATACCCATTGTGTTTCTCACCTTTACCACATCAAATCTATGATTACACTAAATTACAGATAAATCATGATGGTTATTGGGTCATCAGATGTCATCCATGTTAACATAAACTTAACCACACTGGATACATAATTATGTTAAATGTTTATATGCACATCAGGTTATTTACATATTATTTTTAATTGCCTCACACAAACTGTAACCAAAACCTGCTCAATGAGTGAAGCTGACAGTACATGGACAGTGCATCAGTGTACTGTTATAGAACTACAGTTTTGTCAGAGCACACAACTGACATCTGGTGGATGAAATATTACTCATGTCAGTCTCAACAAGTGGATACAATCATCAATTTAACTTTCTTTCTCCATATGCCATCCATCAACAATCATCATCTTAACCCTCTCTCTGCATGTTACAACCATCAAGTTAACCCCACTTGTGTATACAACTCAATATTACTGTCAAACCATGAACAAATGGACAAATCATCAACTCCTGTGCGTGTGTATGTGAGATTCATCAATTTAACCTCACATGTGTGGACCACACAATATTACCATTGTAGCAAAGTGTGCAAAAACACGCTTAGTTAATGGACTGATGGAACGAACAGAGAGAATAAATTGTGAGGATTTCGACAAACCTTGACCGGAATGAAAACAAAGAAAACGAACTGCCTGCAACTAAGCATTCTAAAAATAGTAGCGGTCGCGCATGCGCAGTCGGCTATGTTATCAGAGAGAAGCCGGTTCATAATGGCGAAGAAAAGTGTCGAAAGTTAGAAACATAATTTCGTTTGTACAGGGACAATGTAACAGCGAATTGTGAAAAGGATATGCAGGAATGGAAATCCAAAAGGAAAGTTGGAAGAAGTATGTATATAATTAGATATTTGCAGTTTTATTGGACTTTCACATCACAGGCCTAACCTAGTGATAATCATTATAAATTTATGGTAAATACATGCATTACGCGATTGTAGGTTTAAGCATATGAAAAGGAAGCTTCCAGTAGGGGAAGATAAAGGAAAGATAAGACAACGTGCTGGATAAACTTGGGTGACTGTGTATTGGAGCGATAGATGGGGCAGAAGCACATAATACCCAAAAGAAGAGAAATTTTCAGTGCTTGAAAGGGACCCAACACTGTTGGCCTCAGAAACGCCCGCGCTTACAATATTTAATGCGGCAACGCTCAGTTCAAAATCACACACAACTAAAACCCAGCCAGAAGACAAGTAGAGTTCTGTCTAGACTACGTCAGTTGCCACTGCATGAAGGGCAGATCTTCTTCACAGATTACAGTCTTCATAAGAGCTTGGAATCGATCTTAGAGGGTGTGTAGGTTTACTATATATATTTATGTGAATAATATCAATTTTATTTCAGATTTTGGTGTGTTGTGAATGTATCGGACATATTGTTTGTGTGGATATGATGCTGAAGATTGGAAAACCTGAAATATAACCACCACAGTCCTTGTCAGGGCTAAATATATATATTCTGGTTTTGTCTGGGTCTATAACCCACCCGCAAGACCAGTACTGACTTGGCATGCAGGTGAGGACAGAAAAGGTTGCATCCTGTCCATATATTCATATTGTTTTGATTATTCATGTATTATTATATCTGATACAATGTTTTGCAGTAGACACCAGTCTGTCTCTCTATATCTAAATCATACACAGCCATGTATCATTTATCATACATGCAGACATCTGATGACACCCTCATCTCATCACACCGTAAGATGTAATTAGGTCTCCATGACATTGCCTAGCCACTCGATCCACCTCGTTCCAGGTTCTATAGTCAAATCTCAAAAACCCTGAAGTCAAGTGGACCTTCGATCCTGCTACCTAACCATAACAGGAGCCTAGAGGTTGAAGTGTTCCATAGCCGTTTTTCCCCCTGATTGCTGGGATTGGAATGAAGAGTGACTTTCAGAATACAGTGTTATGTGTCAACCCATATCTGGACAAGTGCTGATTCAAAGTTGGGTAAACTAGAGAATATTCCAGTGGCCAATGTGAGACTTCAAACGGTCATATGATGAGACATTAGGGAATAGATTAAAAGAGACAGACTCATATAATTAACAACAGTGAGGGAACATTTGTGGTGTAAAATAATTTAAAGATCCCATGGGGACTTTTTGGTTAAGGTTAAACTTATAAATATATTATCAATTTGATGTAATACATAACCATAATCACCATCGTTCAACACTCACCATTCATTACCAAATTAGATAGTTGTACATAATAAATTTTGAAATTGTACTCAAGTGACTTTTCAAATTTTTAACTGTTTAAGTTGAGTTACTTTTTCTGATTTATTATAATATCACAGGAGTTACTACAGCTAAGGTGGCAAAGTATATTTCTGAAGCCTTAAACTATTGTCCAGCTCAGATTATTTGCAGCCGTAGCTCACTAGTGATACCAGTGCTCTTCTCTGACACTGGGACTTCATACATTCTGGAGAGAATTCTAATTCTTCTCTTAACACTATCTTCATACAAGAAAAACCTTACGCTACAACCATCAAAACCTCAACAAATAAACATATTCCTCAACTCCAAGTGTGTATGTGTTACTCAATATTACACTACAAATGTAAAACAATTCTGCACACAAAGGTCACAGGTCAATGCCAGAAACATGATGTCAACTGAAGCACAGTTCATCGTCAGTTCAACTCTCACAATTATCAATGTCATTCTTTTATTCATCGTTTAACCATCCATCATATCATGTTACCAATTTAACCATCCATCATATCATGTTACCAATTTAACCATCCATCATATCATGTTACCAATTTAACCATCCATCATATAATGTTACCAATTTAACCATCCATCATATAATGTTACCAATTTAACCATCCATCATATCATGTTACCAATTTAACCATCCATCATATCATGTTACCAATTTAACCATCCATCATATAATGTTACCAATTTAACCATCCATCATATCATGTTACCAATTTAACCATCCATCATATAATGTTACCAATTTAACCATCCATCATATCATGTTACCAATTTAACCATCCATCATATCATGTTACCAATTTAACCATCCATCATATCATGTTACCAATTTAACCATCCATCATATCATGTTACCAATTTAACCATCCATCATATCATGTTACCAATTTAACCATCCATCATATCATGTTACCAATTTAACCATCCATCATATCATGTTACCAATTTAACCATCCATCATATCATGTTACCAATTTAACCATCCCATCATATAATGTTACCAATTTAACCATCCATCATATCATGTTACCAATTTAACCATCCATCATATCAGGTTACCAATTTCACCATCCATATCCATCATATCATGTTACCAATTTAACCATCCATCATATCATGTTACCAATTTAACCATCCATCATATCATGTTACCAATTTAACCATCCATCATATAATGTTACCAATTTAACCATCCATCATATCATGTTACCAATTTAACCATCCATCATATAATGTTACCAATTTAACGGTCCAGTCATATCATGTTACCAATTTAATGGTCCAATCGCATATCATGTTACCAATTTAAATGTCCAGTTATATCAAGTTACCAATTTAACTGTCTAGTCATATCATGTTACCAATTAAACTGTCCAGTCATATCACGTTACCAATTTAACCATCCAGTCATATTTCATGTTACCAATTTAACTGTCCAGTCATATCACGTTACCAATTTAACCATCCAGTCATATTTCATGTTACCAATTTAACCATCCATCATATCATGTTACCAATTTAACCATCCATCATATCATGTTACCAATTTAACGGTCCAGTCATATCATGTTACCAATTTAATGGTCCAATTGCATATCATGTTACCAATTTAAATGTCCAGTTATATCAAGTTACCAATTTAATTGTCTAGTCATATCATGTTACCAATTAAACTGTCCAGTCATATCACGTTACCAATTTAACCATCCAGTCATATTTCATGTTACCAATTTAACTGTCCAGTCATATCACGTTACCAATTTAACCATCCAGTCATATTTCATGTTACCAATTTAACTGTCCAGTCATATCATGTTACCAATTTAACCAGCCAGTCAAATATCATGTTACCAATTTAACCATCCAGTCATATCATGTTACCAATTTAACTATCCATTTCATATTATGTTACCAAATTTAACTATTCATATATGATGTTACACATTTTAACCATCCATCATATCATATTACAGATTATAACCATCCATCATAATATGCGTCAAATTATAACCATCCATCATACTAGGATTCAAATTATAACCATATGCTGGCCTTCAAAGCATGTATACACTGCTTAGACAGCATAGACTATGCTGGCTTGGTCATGTCCGTTGCATGGAAGATGGTTGCATCCTGAAAGATATCTTCTATGGACAACTGACAGATGGCAAAAGAACAGTTTGGTGATCACAGCTGAGGTTCAAAGATGTGTACAAGAGTGACATGAAGACATGTACATAAATCCAGCAGCCTGGGAGGATGAAGCTGCCATCACACAAAGGGGAGATGCTCTCTACGGTGCCATGTCTCACAGCAAGCAGAAGAGAGGAGAAAACATCAAAAGGAACACCAGGAAAATAAGCAGCTCAGGGGTGCATTCCTGTAGCCAGTTATGACTGAAGGGGCTATTATTAAGATTATTATTCTTGTACTCCTATTTATAATGAATGTATACCAACACACTTGTTTTAAGTCAGCTTGTGGATTTTTCTTTGTCAGTTCTAGAACTCTGTTTTCGTTAACTAGAAAAAAAACAAACAAACAAAAAAGTCGACCTATAATATAAAAAAATAATGATGCAGAGTTATACGGTCAGAGGCCTGGTCAACAGGATAACAGCAGCAAAATAAATATATAAATTAATACGTTAAACAAACAAGGAAGAAAATTGAATGTGGCAGATTCATTAACAGGTAACTAGTAGTAATATTAACAACAGCAACATTCCACACACATATTGTGATGTATCAGGGATATCAATATTTATAGCCTGCTGATATGCATGGACTGCCATCAATGGTACCTATACCTTGTAGCGGTATGGCAGCTTGCGTACCCTGACAATCCCCAGAGCTATGCCAGTGGGAGTTTTACTCCTGGTAGGTTCAACCAAGCTGGATTGGTCTGTGTGGGTAGGGGTCAGACAAAAGCTGGTACCCTGGTCCTCCAGGTTGGGGGTTTTAGCATAGGGCTGACACCCCTGTCTATGTAAAAAAAAACAATGAAGTTACGGAAACAACAATAAATGAACAAACTTTGCTGCGGGATGGACATTCGGAGTCTGTGGCTCGTATGACTGTCAGTGGTGAAAGCCGAAAGAAAGCCACTGACATAAAAATGGATGTCCTGACCACAAAACAGGATACAAGAATAGGATTTTGGAATGTCAGGACAATGAACGAGACAGGTAAACTAAGACAGGTCACGGCAGAAATGAGAAACTATAGGTTACACATCCTAGGGATAAGTGAGAGCAGATGGACAGGGGCAGGAAAAGTTAAAACAGCAACAGGAGAAACAGTACTTTACTCTGGAAGAGAGGATGGACAGCACAATGAAGGTGTAGCCATTATTCTACAGAAAGGGATAGAAAGGACATTACTGGAATGGAAACCCATCAACAACAGACTGATAAGATTAAGATTGAGAGGTAGATTCACCAACACTACAATAATACAATGTTACGCACCAACGAATGATAGCGATGAGGAGGTCAAGGATGAATTCTATCAACAACTGCAGAAAGAAATGGAAGACACACCTAGATATGATCTTGTTATAGTAATGGGAGACCTCAATGCGAAAGTTGGTACACACAATACATATAATGAAAGAACAATGGAGAAATGCGGCAGTGGAACAGCAAACGAAAATGGGGATAAACTAATAAGTTTCTGTAGTATTAACAACCTGGTCATTGAAGGAACACTTTTCCCACATAAAGAAATTCACAAATTAACATGGAAATCACCAAATGGTCGGGACAGAAACCAGATAGACCACATCATGGTTAACGGTAGATGGAGACATGCATTACAAGATGTGAAGGTAAGAAGAGGTGCAGATGTGGGAAGTGATCATCATTTAGTAGTAGCAAAACTGAAAGTGAAACTAAGAAGGGCTAGACCAACTGTAACTACACAGAAAAGGTTTGACATCAGCAAATTGAAGGACCCCCTTACCAGAAAAGCTTTTGCGGCCGACATTAAGAAACGATATCAATTTGCCAATAGCCAGGAAAAGACATTGACTGATGATATAGACCAGAATTTCAACACCATTTCAACAATATATAAGGAAAGCAGCAAATCATGCTTGAGATTCCAGGAAAGGAAGAAGCAAGACTGGATAACACCAGAAACACTAAACACCATAAAGATGAGAAAGGAAATGAAAAGAAAGAAAACAGAAGCGAAGTCCCCCAGGTTAAAGCAACTATATAGCGAACAGTACAGTCAGCTGGACAAGGAAGTTAAACGCAAAACCCGAGCCAACAAAAGGAATTTCCTAGACGATCTTGCAAGACAGGCAGAGGAGGCAGCACTGAGAAATGAACAAAGCACAGTATACAAAATAACTAAATTCATCAGCGGAAAACGTGGTGCAAACAATATTACATTAGTAAGAGATAAGCAAGGTAATCTCATCACGACAGCAGAGGGACAGGAAACAAGATGGGCAGTGCACTTCAGAGAAACTCTGAACAAGGAACCACCAGAGACACAATTGAATGTTCCTGAGGCTGAAAACGATCTAGATGTAAATACAGACATTCCACGAAAAGAAGAAATCATCACAGCAATCAAAGGGTTAAAGAACGGCAATGCTCCGGGCCATGATAACTTAAATGCAGAGCTATTTAAGACAGACCCTGAGCTAGCAGCAGAACTATTAGAACCACTATTTGCACAAGTCTGGAAAATGGGGACAACACCATCAGAGTGGAACAAAGGAATAAATGTCAAATTGCCCAAGAAGGGAGATCTTGCAGACTGCAATAATTGGAGAGGAATCACTCTTCTCTCAGTTCCCAGCAAAATACTAGGCAGGATAATTATACAGAGAATTTCAAAGGCAGTAGACCACAAACTGAGGAAAGAACAAGCAGGATTTAGAAAGAACAGAAGATGTGTAGATCATATATTCACTATCAGGAACATTATAAAGCAGTGCACAGAATGGCAAAGACAGCTTTACATAAATTTCGTTGATTTTGAAAAGGCTTTTGACAGCATACATAGGGACAGTTTATGGAAAATACTAAGGGCTTATGGAATTCCAAGCTGCATAGTGTCAATCATAAAAAGCTTCTATGCCAACTTTACGTGTAGTGTTGGGCAGAGCAACTTAACCTTCGAGGTGAAGACAGGAGTACGACAGGGATGCCCCTTATCAACCACTCTATTTTTAACAGTCATAGACTGGGTGATGCACCAGACAACACAGGGCAGTCCAAGAGGAATAAGATGGACTACATTTTCTACATTGGAAGATCTGGAATATGCAGATGACATTGCACTACTAGTAGTACTAGCACATTCACATCAACACATCCAGGAAAAAACGGATAGACTTAATAAGTTTAGCCAGCAGGTGAGCTTGAACATCAATTTAAAGAAGTCTGAGGTCATGACGCTCAATGTGAGCAACCCTGAGCCCATATCAGTAAGGAATCAGCAACTGGTACAGACAGATACCTTCACATACCTAGGAAGCATAGTAACACCAGACGGTGGGGCAGGCAAAGACATCAGCATCAGAATGAATAAGGCAAGAACAGCCTTCTTTAGCCTAAACAACATCTGGAAGTCCTCCCAATACAGCACAAGCACAAAATTAAGATTATATCAGAGCTGTGTGCTTTCTGTGCTTCTCTATGGTGCAGAATGCTGGAGAGTTACAGAGAAGGAAATGTCGAAATTGTCCTCTTTTCACACAACATGCCTAAGAAAAATTCACCGAATCTTTTGGCCGAATACCATCACCAACCAAGATCTGCTTACTTGTAGCAAGCAAAAGGACATGCACACTATCATAGCTGGCAGACGCTGGAGCTGGGTTGGTCATATCCTCAGAAGAGACCCCGATGCCATCACAAGAACAGCTATGCTTTGGACCCCTGAAGGAAAACGAAAGAGAGGCCACTGACTGCTTTGACGGTCGGTGGTTAAGGATCTAAGAAGAAGAAGAAGATATGCATGGAGGCACATCGGGAGTCATCCTTATATGACCACTAGCTATGCACAAAGCTACAAAACACGTGTAAAGTGAACCTATGTCTGTGAGGCTAATTACACCCTCATTGACTCTTGAAATCATTCACACACTTCCAGGGATTCCCACTGTGGTAAAACATGTTGAGAACCCATCGTTGCACACTTAGCTTGGAGGAGTCACTTGAGCCCCAGACGTGATTTTTATTTGGCTTTGACTTGGTTGACTGCATGCAGGAGGATCTCACTGTGGACCATGATAGGCAGGGGGAGCTGAGAAGTGGCTCTGTGCAGGATGTGACAATTCCTTGGGACAGGCTAGAACCAGAGCACAGTATTTTAGCTCTGCATAGTTGGAGATCTCCCCCCCCCTCCCCCCGGATGGCGGGGAATGCACAGGATGCCACGATCTTCCTACTCATAACATTGCACCAGATGTGACAATCCTTTAAATGCAAGCCAACCTGGAGAAACTGGAACTCATGACTTCAACTCGACATGTTTTGGAATGGCAGATAAGCCACAGGAAAAGCCTATATCTGCAGTGTAGATAATACCAAGGAGTCTTAAATTGAGTATTGACTGCTATACAGCGAGAAGCTCAGCTGCCCTAGTTAAACAACAACTGGATGGATGGGTTTGAAAAAAAATCGAAAAAAGGTGATTCGTCTTACGAGGACAAAAGACAAAGAAAATAGTCTACGTTACGGCCACAAGGCCTTCGTCAGGAAAGGAAAGAAAGTGAAGGCTAGATAGGACACATAAAAACTAAATAAAATAAAAACTGGGTACTTCCCTGAAGGCAAGAACCGAAATTCTATCAAAATCGCTGTCTGTTTGTAAGCGCGTGGCTGAACAGAAAAATGACTTCCACGTCTTACCGCAGTTCCCCTCCACTTCCCCTCCACTTCCTCGATTAAACAACAACTACAGCAATCATGACATCAGCAAATAAAAAAAAATATAATTCATTAGACCTGCTGGTCTTCTCTCACAGAGAAAGTCAAATATTATATTTGTTCAGTGTTTGTACATAAAGGACAACATTAAGTCAACTATAAGAAAAGTTTGATGACATAACATAGGTAAAGTCAACTATGAGAACAGTTTGATGACATAACACAAGTAAAGTCAACTATAAGAACAATTTGTTGACATAACACAGGTAAAGTCAACTATAAGAACAGTTTGATGACATAACACAGGTAAAGTCAACTATAAGAAAAGTTTGATGACATAACACAGGTAAAGTCAACTATAAGAACAGTTTGATGACATAACACAGGTAAAGTCAACTATAAGAACAGTTTGATGACATAACACAGGTAAAGTCAACTATAAGAAAAGTTTGATGGCATAACACAGGTTAAGTCAACTATAAGAACACTTTGATGACATAACACAGGTAAAGTCAACTATAAGAAAAGTTTGATGACATAACACAGGTAAAGTCAACTATAAGAAAAGTTTGATGACATAACACAGGTAAAGTCAACTATAAGAAAAGTTTGATGACATAACACAGGTAAAGTCAACTATAAGAAAAGTTTGATGACATAACACAATTAAAGTCAACTATAAGAACAGTTTGATGACATAACACAGGTAAAGTCAACTATAAGAAAAGTTTGATGACATAACACAGGTAAAGTCAACTATAAGAAAAGTTTGATGACATAACACAGGTAAAGTCAACTATAAGAAAAGTTTGATGACATAACACAATTAAAGTCAACTATAAGAACAGTTTGATGACATAACAGGTAAAGTCAACTATAAGAAAAGTTTGATGACATAACACAGGTAAAGTCAACTATAAGAACAGTTTGATGACATAACAGGTAAAGTCAACTATAAGAAAAGTTTGATGACATAACACAGGTAAAGTCAACTATAAGAACAGTTTGATGACATAACACAGGTAAAGTCAACTATAAGAACAGTTTGATGACATAACAGGTAAAGTCAACTATAAGAAAAGTTTGATGACATAACACAGGTAAAGTCAACTATAAGAAAAGTTTGATGACATAACACAATTAAAGTCAACTATAAGAAAAGTTTGATGACATAACAGGTAAAGTCAACTATAAGAAATGTTTGATGACATAACACAGGCAAAGTCAACTATAAGAAAAGTTTGATGACATAACACTGGTAAAGTCAACTATAAGAAATGTTTGATGACATAACACAGGTAAAGTCAACTATAAGAAAAGTTTGATGACATAACACAGGTAAAGTCAACATAAGAAAAGTTTAATGACATAACACAGGTAAAGTCAACAATGAGAACAGCTTTATGACAAAGATTAAACTTTCAACAATAAGCTTAATAACCTAGGGAGGGAGGGAAGGGGAGAGAGAGAGAGAGAATTAATCCAGAAAGGCCAATTTCTAGAGGGAAAAAAAATGTGTTTATTGCAAGACCAGCTAGCGTGTTCACGTTTAAATAAGAAAATCCTTGTACTCAAAAGCACAGAAAGGAAAGTAGCTAAAGGTCACTATTTGTTACTAAGTATAATAATAATAATAAATTCTTTAAGCGCCAAACACGGCGCATAAGGCAGAAACCAGTGCTCTCCAGGTTGTTCGTTGTGACGCCACTCCTCTTAGCTCTTGCACATTATTTAGGCCCAACGTTCTTCCTTCTCTTATTATTGTTCTTCTGAGTGTTTCTTTTGGTCTTCCTTTTTTCCTCTTACCCTCAGGAACCCAAGTGAGCGCCTGTATAGTGGTATTCTGTTTGTTTTGCATTCGTAGGACATGACCGATATATGACCATCGTCTTTTCCTTATATAGTCGGAGACATATTTCTGCCTAGAGTCTTCTCTTATTTGTCGATTAGTCTTGAATTCTTTCCAACTGATGTTCATGAGTTTTCTAAGACATTTTGTTCTCGAATGTATTCAGCTTGTTCTCCAATGATTTTTGTTATTTTCCAACTCTCACAGCCGTATGTTAACACTGAGATAACATTTGAATTAAACAGACGAAGCTTGGTATGTATATTCAATGATCGTAATTTCCAAATGTTAGATAATCTATTGAAGGCGCTAGCTGCCAAAGCAATTCTAGTATGGATTTCTCTTGTTGTGTCACCATCCTGAGTCATTTTACTGCCTAAATAATTGAAACTTTCAACTTTCTGTAGTTTTTTTTTTTTTCCCCGTTCAAGATGATATCAAAGGTCTCGTTAGAAAAGTTCATAGCTTTAGTTTTAGAGGCATTTATTTGGAGACCAATTTTAACCGAGAGATGACACAAATTATTTATTGCTTCTTGGGATTGTCTTGGTGTTGAACTTAAGAATGCTACATCATCTGCGAAATCCAGGTCCCCCAGGAATTTTCCATTTGTCCATTTTATACCCAATTGTTCATTGTGGGTATAGTTTCTCATAACCCAATCAATAGCTATTCCAAAAAGTAGTGGTGACATAATACAGCCTTGTTTCACCCCTGTTTCTACTGTAAACCATTCTGTATTCCCTTTATTTGTTCTAACACAACATCTTGCATTGTCATATAGCGCTTTGATTATATTCACATATTTTGTTGGAAAACCATAGATTGTAAGTATCTTCCACAATGATGGGCGGTGTAGACTATCAAAGGCTTTTTGAAAATCGACGAAGGTGATAATAGGTGGCGATTGCCTTTCCACTGATTCTTCTATAATTGTTCTTAGTGTGAATATTTGATCAATACATGATCGTTTTCGGCCTGAAACCCGCTTGTTCTTCTCTGATCTTTTCGTCAGCATGCAATTTAAGTCTTTCTAACATCATGCAACATAATAATTTTCCAGGTACTGATAATAGAGATATACCACGCCAGTTATTACAGTCTGATAATCACCTTTCTTCGGTAACTTTACAATAATACTGTCTTTCCATTGTTGTGGTGGTTGTTCTTCTCTCCATACTTCATTTATAATATCTAAAATTCTCAAGAGGTTGTTGTCATTAACTGCTTTAATATCATTTCCCCTGAAATTTTGAATTTTTCTTTTATAATTTGTCTTTCTTTTCGCTACTTGTATTGGTCTGTTTTGTTTTTGTATTGGTCCTAGTTGTTTTATTGGTCTTGACAGTCTGTTTCTGATTGGTTTTTTATGTTTTTGTTAAAATTTCTAGTATTGGGTTCTTTTTTTTTTTAATTTAAACCGTGGGGTTACATCACGCCGGATGTAGCGTGGTTTTAAACGTAGCTAAATTTTATACGCATCTAAAATTGGTGTTGTTTAGGGTTCTTTGGGTATGTTGTTGTATTTTTACTCAAAAGTTAACTAACTTTCCAGGAAAACGTGATTGAGGTAAAGGTTTTTCTAAGTGAATAAGAGAGTTTTTGGAAGGCAGAATTTTAGACGGCGTTTTCCCTTTGTGTGCCATGGTAAAAACCGGGTTTTTGGTAAAATAAATGGGTTCGTTCGTGTTTCGGTATCTGTATTGGTCTTGTCATTGTTTCTGTGGGGGGGGGCTTGTTTTTGTTTTTTGTATTGGTCCAGTTTTTCAGTTATCCTTCTAAAAGGTTTTGTCTCTGAAAAAATTGGGGTCTTAACTGCTTTAATCATTGGTCAAATTTGTGTTTGTGGGATTTTCTTGTTTTGGCTTATTTTAATCTTTTAACGGCTTGTTTGATCTTGTCCTTTGTTTTCTGTAGATTTTCTATGTCTTTTTTTCGTGAAGTCATCGTCTTGTTTCTTTCCAAGGTGGTTGTGGGTGTTTCAATTATTAAAATCAGGAAGGACTTCTGTAATTGGGTCTTTTTGCCTTGTTACTGTGGTGGTGGTGGTCTTGTTTTAGCACCTCAAATCTTCGAAGACTTGCCGGGCGTGGTTGTAATGGAAGTGCTCTGTTATTGCACCTCCATTGGAAGGAGTGCTCAGCCCATCTCTTCATTTGTTCTTTTTCTGTTGGTATTGAATTCCCTAATTTGTCTGTAACAGGTGTTTCCATAGCAGTAGGCTGGTGACATAGTTGTTTTGTAATTTGATAAAGGCACCTACTATTACCAGTTCTTGCAGCATTTTCAGCTTCTACGGCCAGTTCATTGATGAAATGTCTTTTATCTCTTCGAGTTTTTTGTCTTCACTTCTTTATTTAACAAGTTATAAGTTAGTTTGCAAGATTCAACTGCATTATGTGTACTTGCCGCTAGTAGTTTAAGTTTTGCTGTTTTCCTTTCTTGTATTTTATCCCAAGTATCTTCTCTCATCCATTTTTTCTTTTTATGTACTAGGTATCCGGTGGTCGCTACAGCTGCTTCTGTCATTGCTGTTCTCATTTGTTCCCATTTAGTATCGATTGTCTTGGTGGTGATATCGTTGTCAATTTTGCCTAAAGCATCGAAATAGTTGTTCATTTTGACATTATATTCCTTCTTTATATCATTTGATTGCAGTCTGTGTACATCTATTCTTCTATTTTTATTCGGTTTGTATAACTTCTTCAGTTTAATTCTCATTTTAGCTATGCAGAGGTTATGATCGCTTCCGATCTCTGCACCTCTGTATGCTCTGACGTCTTGAACTGATGAGCGAAATTTAGCGCTTATGCAGAAGTGATCTATCTGGTTCTTAGTTCTGCCATCAGGTGAATTCCATGTTATCTTGTGGATATTCTTATGTGGAAAGATGGTGTCTGCCACAACGAGGTTTGATATTTCACAAAGTTCTAGAAGTCTTTCGCCATTTTGATTCATACAGCCTATGCCATGAGTACCGAGATATCTTTGTACTCCATCGTTGTTGTCACCTACTTTGGCGTTAAAATCACCCATGACTGCTATTATGTCATGCTTGGGTATTGTGTTGATGGTACTTAGAAGTGCTTCATAGAAGTCATCTTTTGTGGTATCAAGAGCGTCGTTAGTTGGTGCATAACATTGTACAATTGAGAGCTTGAAAAAAATCGTGTCTGAAATCTAGCTAATATTAGCCTCTCATTGATAGGTACCCAGCTGATAAGCGATGCTGCTGCTTTCTGTGTCATTATCAAAGTAAATGGAACAGTTTTAAAACAGGTCAATAGATTCAAATACCTGGGCACATTAATAACAACGGATGGTAGATGCATCTTAGAAGTAAAGAGCAGAATAGCTCAGGCAAAAGTAGCATTTTATAAAATGAAGAGTATTTTATGCAACAATTCTTTGTCATTGGAAGTGAGAAAGAGAGTTCTTCATTGTTATATAGAACCAATCCTGACATATGGGAGTGAGTCATGGACAATTAGTAAACAAGTAGGGAAGGCATTAGAGGCCACACAGATGTGGTTTTACAGAAGAATGTTAAAAATACCATGGACAGTCAACAAAGAGTAATGAGGATGTCCAGAAAGAGGCCAATGCACAAAGGAAACTTATTTCACAAGTTAGAAAGTAGCAATGTACTTTTTTGGGGGCATGTTATGAGAAGAGGAAAGCTGGAGTATATCATAACAACAGGTGAGAGAATATATCATAACAACAGGTAAGAGAATATATTGTAACAACAGGTGAGAGATATCATAACAACAGGTGAGAGAATATATCGTAACAACAGGTAAGATTGAAGGAAAAGATATAGGGGAAGACAAAGTGAGAAAATACTGGACAGTTTGATTTTGTGGCATGGAAAGACGTCAACAACAGAATTGATAAATTGTACTGGAGACAGGAAGTTGTGGAGAGACATGATCTCCATCACCACTAGGCTTGGTACGTGAAGAAGAAGAAGCAGACTGCCATCTGTAACAAAGTAACTTGTTTTGTTTCTGTATTGGTCTTGTCTCTGTATTGGTCTTGTCTTGTTTCTGTATTGGTCTTGTTTCTGTATTGGTCTTGTTTTGTTTTTGTATTGGTCTTGTTTCTGTATTGGTCTTGTTTCTGTATTGGTCTTGTTTCTGTATTGGTCTTGTTTCTGTATTGGTCTTGTTTCTGTATTGGTCTTGTTTCTGTATTGGTCTTGTCTTGTTTCTGTATTGGTCTTGTCTTGTTTCTGTATTGGTCTTGTCTTGTTTCTGTATTGGTCTTGTCTCTGTATTTGTCTTGTTTTTGTATTGGTCTTGTTTGTGTATTGGTCTTGTCTTGTTTGTGTATTGGTCTTGTCTTGTTTCTGTATTGGTCTTGTTTTGTTTTTGTATTGGTCTTGTTTCTGTATTGGT